>OZ018327.1:68628968-68878968 GCA_963969495.1 Ceratothoa steindachneri
CCTACCTCCATATCTACCCCCCAGCACACACTTTTCATTCCTTTCATGTTTGTCTCGCATTGAGCAAATATCTGTAATATCTGTTTTAAAGGCATTGACTACCACTTCCATCTTTCCCGCATCATACACCCCTCAAAATGAAATAGCCAATACATTGCCCTCACTTTTGGCAGCTCTTCTGGGTGAAGAGACGTCTGAAAGTGTGCAGAAGAACATCAAGATCGCCTTTGCCGAGGGTTACCTGGCCGCCGAACCCAAGAAGCAGACTTCTCTCTTCATGAAACTCCTTCAGAGCTTCCAGAACTTGCTCGTTTTTGTTACCATCATCACGTTCTTCTTCCTCATTTGGGGTGAGTTACTTAGTTGTTCAAGACTTAAACCCTAAATACTTTCCCATATGGTAGGGGCCGCTTAACTACTCCCCACCTCCTCTTCTTAGCTCTTATGTCCTATAGAGTGCAAAGCCACACAGTGTTTCCCCGTCCCATATGTTGAATTGCCTTCTCATAGCGATGGAGTGCTAGTGGCTCTAGCATCATGCCCAAGCAAGATGCTTGGGCACTGAGGTGTTATGATGCAATAATGTCCGTTTGCAAAATATGGTATTTGTTCATTCTTTAATATTCTTGCTTTGTCTTTTCTATTTTACACTTTTTGCCTCTCTCTCTTGGTGAGATGAATTTCACCAGCGCCCCTCTCCCTTCCCAGTGGGCTCATGGTTCTATAATCAGGTGATGGCTTGTGCATTTAATGTTTGGGTCAAATTAGGACAGTCAAAAAGGTGTCGTGTACATCTACATGTTCGTGTTGTGGCAATGGGAGCAAGGTTTGGGTCTTGGCTACATCTTGTGTATGTTGGGGCAGCAGAGGGGACAAGTTTTATTTTGAGCTTGTATTTTTTTTTTAAGATACTCCAGTGGCCTGATCTTAGTTAAGCTTAGAGTTTGGTGTTCTTCATAGTGATTTCCTCTGAGTTGTCTATTTGTGCAGGTGGTTCATTTTGGATGTTGTTTGGCGTGAGATTAAGTGAGAGTGGGTAGTTTGGATGTCTTATAAAGTTTTGAGAGTAGCAAATGTTCTTGTATTGTGTTGGTGAAAGTATGCTGAAATATATATTTTTTTGTTTGAGTGGAGCCCTGTAAGGGGCGCAGTAATTTGCGCCTTCCTGACAGGACTCATTGCCCCGTCCGGCCCCAGCTTAGCCTCTTCTCCTTTCTTTCAGCACACTGAGCTTAAATAAGGACTGTGCCCAAAAACTATTAAATAAAAAAAAAATTGTCCGAGTGGAGCTGACGGTTAATGTTGGATTGGTTTAGTGCTCTGCTAAAGTGCTGTTCCTCTCATCTTTAAGTGTACTTCAATCTATTGTATTTTGATTTGTATGTGTGGTATAGAGGTAGTTTGTGTGCATCTTGTGATGATTTTGAGTCCTTTGTTTTGCGCAGTTTGGAGCTTGCCTGTATGTTGTGATTGAAGGTTCAGATGATTTGTTTGTATTGTGGCTCCTGTTGTCTAAATCTGACATTTGCTAGTACTTTTAGAGCATAATTTCATTGTGTATTTTGTTATATTTGAAGTGAAGGTCTTGTATTTAGCGTAATTTCCAGGAGGGTGGTAGGTTTTGTTTAAAGGTAGGTCTTGTCCAATCGCGTGATTCTTAGCCATCTTTTTTTTTACCTTCTGGTGAAGGCAGAGCCCTTTGTTCAATTTTGCGTGAGCCAGTGTTTTAGGATGGTTTTTATCAGTCTGTCTGGTTGCTATGTTGATTTGGGGTGTGGGCGCTGTGCTGTTATCAAAGATGTGTGCCTAGGTGTTTGTGATATAATTGGGGATTGTGGTTGTGGAGTATCATATGTGAAAAAGTTTAAAACTGTGGGCGTGAGGATGGCACACTGGTGGACGTAATTTATGTATACCTTATCCTCATCTTCCGAAAATGGTGTTAGTAAGGGTGATTAGGCTTTTTCATGCAAGTATGTCTCGGGATATGGGTTTTGCAGCCCAACTATCATGAGTTTGGCACCAGACATGTAGATGCACATTTGATACCCTGTGGTCATGTTATTCACTTCACTTTCTTTTTGAATGGTAGCATGCAGGGTGGGCAAATAAAAAAACCCAGCACTAAAAAAACCTGGGTTTTATTCCCAGGGTTTTTTTTTTAGCTTTTTCAAGTGAAATTTGATTTGAAAAACCTGGTTTGTTTTTTTTTCAAAATTACATTTTTGGGGAGGAATAAATGCTACTTATCATTTTATTCAAAATTCATTTGTTTATAATTTCAACAAATATGTATCAAATTAAGGTTATTTCTCTGATACAGATTATGGCTATCATGGGTACCCACAATTTGCAATCAGTGATCTGTTCTTATTATAATATAATTATTAAACTAAGTAATTATTAATATTATATAAAAATAGATATAGCTATTCTTTTTCCGTTATTCTAATGCTTGTAGCATTTGTTTTTTGAAAAAAACAGATTTGAAAAAGCCAGAATAAAACCCAGATTTTATTGGGCTTTTCAAAATTTGGGGGGTTTTGCCAACCCTGGTAGCATGTCGGTTCCACCACAAGAGGTATGTTATGGTCTGATATTTTTTTGCCCGGGGCGAGGAGGGGGAGGGCTTGTGAAAATGGTATGTTTGGACATAATTTTATTCATAAAATATACATTAGTGAGATGGCACTAAAAGTTTGGTTTTGTTGGATGCTTTCCTGATTTGAGTATTGGTATGATGTGTGCTGTTTTCTAAATTGAGGGGGAGGGTAATGTTGAGTCAGAAGTGGTTGAAGAAGTCTATGATTGTTGAGAGTGCGACCTTTCTTAGGTGCCTGGATCTGTGGATTTTAGGGGTTTTTTTGTGTGTGGATCAGAGAGAAAAGGGAAATAATGGATACGAGTGAAGGGACTAAAGGCGAGTTTTCTCCTGTGCTCTCTTGGACTGAGGGAGTGGATTAAGATAGTGTGTGTAGGAAGGAAAAGATCTTTCGTGAAAGAAAGAATCCTTGAAATGCTGACAAAATGCAAACCATTGACTGTGAATCGCTGAAATCAGTGAAAGGTAGGCGTGCTCCATTTGACGCTCCCTGAACCTAAAAAGACCTTGATCAAACTGGTCTTTATAAGTCTGCTTTTTCGCACTCTCCCCGCTATAGGATATTTACCTCATTCGTTTACGTTGTTTACAGGTGGCTTGCGAGGGTCCATGTTCCGGATGCATGTTGGGAATGGCAATGAAGTGCACCCAGAAGAGATCAACGTCTCGTTCGAGGATGTGAGAGGGGTGGGTGGCGATGCTTTCTTTTGTTGATATACCGGGGGGTCGATCTTGTGCTTTTGGGGTCCTCTTTATTTTTTTTCCATCCTACGAACTTGTTTGGAAACCTCGATACTTACTCTTGAAGAGTAATAACACACTTAACTAATAGCTCACTTTTTTGCCATAGTTTATGAACTGTTTATTGCAGGGTAAAGAAATTTGTAGGCATTGAAAGGAATATCAATACACACACACACACTTTCAACGTTTGACAGATAAGAGTAATAATGCTTTCACTTTTTATGAAAATTCACAACCAAAGAGCATTCTTACAGTATCATTTTGACACACATTTATATGGTTTGAATTAGGACACAGTTCCGAAATATGCAACTAGTTTCTGTAGCCGATATCTAATTTGAACTAGTCTACAATGTTATAACAGCCCTTTCTTCAGCATTGCAAACTCAACAGTCTTATCCTACCAGCATTCATTTAGAACCCCGTCCAAAGTATGTTGAAGATCATTCGTAAGATTCAATTTTATTCTCCACAAATGATATCCAGTATGTATGGTGTAAAATCGATTGGGATGATCTCCCCCCTCCCCCAATAAAAAACCACTTCCTACAGTAAACCAGGTAGATTTATTATGTTCACTTCATTGTATCGATGATTCTTGATTATTTGAAGTAATCCTCTGCAATCTTGGCTTATTAAGACTTCTTTCAACACAATGACATCAAACACACATCAAGATCAGTTTCCTTCTGGTTGAAGGAAGGTAAAATAGGAATTTTGGAATAGCCATGATATTCCCATGGGAGATTGTCATGTTATAAACTGGGTAAAACCATTCCAATTTCTCCACAGTAGCGATAGACCAGGTCATGGCACTCACTTAGTCTTCGGGGTTCCTCTCAACCAGTTTTCATGTGACTCCTCTAGCTACAGGCCCGTGGGGGGGGGGGGCGAGGCTACTTTTCCCAATATTGGGTTTAGTCAGTTGTTGAATGAGACTTTAAGGGGATAACACATTTCTTCTTCAGTTACTTTTCACGTCGTTTCGTTCAAAATTCGCAATTTTGGTTTTGTATATCATTTTATTGCAAATTTTATGCATTTTTGGGGGGGTAGAATTATTTTTTAGCAACATGACTAGAACATAGTGAAAATTATGATAATGCAAAATGGGGAAACATTCATGGAAATTCTCTGTAGATTTTTAAAGTGAATTTCTGAACAAAACACCAAACCACACCATGCGATTTTAAATATTTGGTAAAAAAAAATGGCTGAACTGGTTTATACTTTTAGCATCATTCGAATATAGATTGAACTAAATTCTTGGGCATTCAGAACACTCCTACTATTCATCTAACGCCCTCCTTTCCAATTGAGAACAAAGCCTATAGTTGACCATGTCCGAAAAATGTTTCAGTCCACCATTAAAACAGATTTTGATTGAACTAAAGAAAACTGATTTAAAATGATAACTAAATCATATTTTCTCTTGAATTGAGTTTGCTTGCTTAATTTTTTATAATTCTATAGCCATTTATATGATATTAGGTTTCAAGGGGGGGGGGGGTCTGAAAGGCCCCCCTGTATCTCAAAAACGGTGCCGTAGGCAAAAATGATTTTGGCAGGAATAAAACGGCTTTTAATGAGCTTTAATTTCATATGATAATCCAACTTAGTAAAAAGTTGGAAAATGAATGTGGTATCCCCTTAATTCGGGTAGTGCTTGGTTACCCACCATAATGCCACAGCGATGGGTTCGGATCCCACATTAAGCTGTATGCCCCCTCTGAGAATGTCCTAATGTCAGGTTTTCCTTCTATTGAAGGATTTTGATACCTTGCCAGGTTGGAGGGGTAGTTTCTATTCTTGAGTGTTTTTATACTAGTTCTGTGAGGTTTATAGTGTCTCCCAATCCTAGTATTTATTTGATATCATTCAATCTGTCATCCGTCGCCGCTTTTCGCTTTTTATTTGCCTCTTTATCCGCCAGACCCTATTTCCAGTGCGCAAGTGCACATTTGTATTTTCATGTGCATGAGCGCAACATTGCGCAAGGTTTCGTGCAATGTGCAAATTATAATCAATGATGTGCGTTGCTAACCGGCCCAGCACTGCTTATTTTTCTTCTTGAAAATCCCCCATTGGTCATCACTTTACTTTAGTTAGTTTTTTTAAAACAAAACCCTTCTGCAGGTGGAGGAAGCCAAGCAGGAACTTCAGGAGATCGTAGAGTTCCTTAGGAACCCTGAGAAATTCACGTCTCTGGGGGCGGAGCTTCCCAAGGGAGTTCTCCTGGTCGGTCCACCGGGTACCGGCAAGACGTTGCTCGCCCGGGCAGTCGCTGGCGAAGCCGGTGTCCCATTTTTCCATGCTGCCGGTCCAGAATTCGACGAAATCCTGGTCGGACAGGGGGCTCGGCGTGTCCGGGATTTGTTCCGTAAGTTTTGCTCTTGTTTTCCGTGCCCTCCTGGCCCCAGTGTCTGAGGTAGGGTCTGCGAATCTTTCACAAATGTTCACTCTAATCTCCACCGCTTCTTTCTTTTTTACAGATGCCCTCGTTGGTTTTTATTTAGTTATAAGTAATAATCAAGTTGATGGAATGTCTGGTTTAAGCAAAAACAACTGATAAGATGCTGACCCACAAGGATTCTGCCCATTGCACTCGACAAGCTCTGTATTCACCAACATCCCCCTCCCCCCCAGCTCGTACAAGACAACCACTCTGGAACCCCCCACACTGTCGGGGTATTCTTCTCTAGCGTTCCACTAGTCTGCAGGAACTCGCGCGCGCTACCAGCGGGGGTCATTACTGCTTGTCCCTTGTACTTGGAACTGATTTCAGGCACATCAAACTGGACTGGGCGGAGGCTGGCTGGCTTTGGTTTTATCTAGCGGATTATTTAGGTGTTGCGGGTTTTGGGCTGGCCTTCTACCTCTTTGGGTTTCTTTTTTGGAGGATTCCGTCACGTTATTAAATTAGCCCAAAGATGGCTTGTTTTGCTGGTAGGACTTTGGTGGCCGCTAAAGGAGACGAAAAAACTACCTAGACTGTAACAACAATCATTAATTAGCCAAGTTTCGGCATAGTACCTATATGCAGTCAACAAATTACTAATCATCATACTACTACTATTACAAAAATAGCTCGCAAATTTCCTCGCTGGTCTTCACAAATAATATACCACCACAGTGATGTCACTGACACATCAAATACACAAGGGCGTCCCACAGGGATCCGTTGTATCCGCCACCGACTTGAACGTTTTCCTCCATGACATTCCTTCCCCCAAATCCCAACCTCACGCTCTTCATTTGATAGTGATTGGGTGCTTTGTGCTGTAGCATCTCAGCCAGTTATAATTCATCAGGGGGCGGGCACTCACGCGCTGGGCAAATGGCCCAAAAGACTCCCACTCACATACCCCCCCTCCATTACAGTGAAGGAAAATGGTTTAGTTAATTATAAAACTTTTCATAATGGGTAAAACGGAGGCACCTCCTGCTTCTTTTGCATAATGTTGTTTTTAATTAGTTTAATAATAAGCTAAATATAATTAGGGCGGCTTATTTCCTTGGGGGAATTCGAGTAAAGATTATGGTAATGGTGTTGAAGAGTTATAAAAATCAAATCCAGGAGGAAAATAAAACACTATTCAAAGTTCTGTTTGGGCGTAAGATTTATCGGGAATCTATCGCGGCTGAAACCGACTTTATTCCCTTCCACGTCTTGTGATTCATCGGATCCGATAGAAGCGCAGAGAGGTCTCGAAACCCGACTTTCGGACTCCCTTATATTCGTTGTTTGTATCTGTCAATATTCACTCGAGCTGCCTCTATCCCGCAAGGGAATTGGAGGCATGTAGCTGGGGTCTAATGCCCGTGCTTTGACTGAAATGTGGAGGAATGTCGCGCCCTCCTGACTTCTATGCTCGCAGTTGTGTACTCACCCATCTCCAATGCCTACAGGTATAACTGCTCGTTTATATCCTCCACTTCACTTCCATCTTCACTTGGTTTGCAGATACCCGTTTACTTTCTTCGTGATACGGACTAGTTTCTATTGCGCTTTGAATGTCTTTAAAAAATCTCTCTACTTCCCCTCACTCACTCACTCACTTTCTCCTCTCCCCATCCCTCTCCACTCACTCATTGATTGGTCACGAGTTTTCAGAGAGAGAGAGCGCTCAAAATGACAAGCAAAAAAGGACCCGTTCGTCTAAAACATAACTGTGCAACATGCCAGTTAGAAAAGTGATGCGTTGACTTTCCGGAGTGCTGCTACTCAAAATGCAGCCCTGAAAGTATCTGCACTACTTGCATATTGACGCGAGAGGTGGAGAAACTAAAAGGCCTCTATACAGCCTCAGAGGAGAGAGCTCAAATTCTTGAGAGAAAGGTGGAGAAATTCGAAACCCTTCACGCAGCTCATTTTCGATGCCTAATCGCCCACTGACGTGTCGGAATCTTCTGGTGTAGTTCTTACCCAAGCGGAGATTCCGGCATCATCCGAGGTTAAGCCAGCAGAGGCAAGAGAAAAAGAATAAAGTTGAAACAAAAGAATAAGAACCAAATATAGAAGAAAAACGTCTAAATAAGAAGAAAAAGTGGAATAAGAAAAATAAGGATAAGAATGGGGAGAGGAAAAGGAGAGGCCTCTTCCACAAGGAAAGACCTCGTCTTCAGAGACCAAGTGTCCGAAGGTCACCTTTATTGGTGACTCACAAGCACGGGATCTGCAGCCGCTGCTTAGCGGCCCGCCTTCGCACTAGCGCGAAGGTAAGCATCCTGCCAGGACGGGGTAACCACAACATCAGAGTAGATGCAGAGAAAGCTCAGACTTCTGAGAATTCAGTTGTCGCTCTGATGGTGAGTGGCAACGACCTCTACCTCAGAGGGGGTAAGGTTGGCCTCGGTGGCAAGACCATCCAAACGGTGATGGGAGCCGTGGATGACATTGGGCTTAAAACCCGAAAACGTGTCGTGGTTCGGATGCTTCCGAGAAGAGGTCCATCCCGAACCTCTCACGAGAGAAGCGTCGCAGTAAACCGTCGGTTGGTGGATCTCTGCACGGCAGAAGAAGTCTTCTTTGTAGACCCCTACCGCACCTTTTACGGGAGAAACGACCTGTATAAGCGAGACGGAGTGCATCCATCCTTTAAAGGGAAAGCTGTACTCGCCAACATGATCCAAGATGTTGTGGAGCGGACCCAAAGAAGTGTCAGGTCCCGAGTAAAGGGGGACGTACTCCAGTACAACTATGTTACTTCAGGAACTACCTTTTCTGAAGTCACAAAGAGGAGTGACCCCGCCACAGAGAAAGAAAGCGGGAAACGGAAGAGCATAGGGAGTCGTACAGTCGGGGACTCCCTCAAGGTTCTTCTGTTTAATGCGAGGTCTATCAGAAACGAGTTTCTTGAATTTCGTGGCCTCGTATCAACAGAAGAACCTGAGATGGTGGCCATAACGGAGTCTTGAATAAAAACCTCAAGCCGAGATTTTGAAGGTGAATTCACGATTCCCGGTTACCAGCTATTCCTGAAAGAGAGGCCAGGCAGAGAGGGTGGCGGTGTGATGTTGTATGTCAAGGATACTCTCAACTCGACGGATTGCAACATCGTATCCGGCTATGAACTACTAGGTGTTGACCTAGAGATAGGTCCTGCCAGATATAGGACCCTGGTGCTATACAGACCCCCTGCCCAACTCTTAGAACAGGACAGGAGTCTGTACCAGCTGTTGGGCGAACTTGTATCGTCATGGGGGATTTCAACACACAAGTTGACTGAGAAACCAGAGAACCCTGTGGTTGTCACCTGATGATGACATCGTTGAGGACACTGTTAGCGAAGAGCTCGGTGGTAGTGACCACCGACTAATTAGATTTGTAGTCAAAGTCACGAAGGCAGGGCCTGCAATTAGTAAATCGAGGAAGCTTGATTTGAGAAGAGCAGACTTTGCAGGTCTTCGTTCTGGACTGACTGGCGCGAGGCTAGAAGTGTGTGATGTGGTTGAAGACTCGTGGAACAGTTTGAAAACCACATTCATGAGTCTTCAATCGCATTTCATCCCTTTGAAAAGCCCCCGTCGGTCTTCTGTTCAACCAAAGTGGTTTAATCGAGAAATCGGCCAACTGCTTAGGGAGAAGAGAATTGTGTACCGGCAATCGAAGATCTCCGGTGACTGACGAATAATGGAGGCTATCCAGCATAAGGGCGGCTAAGCGGTCTGAGGAACTCCGAATGGCGAAACTTTGTAAAGAGAATCCCAAGGAGTTCTTTGGATATGTGAACAGCCGTAAACCAATTCGTCGAACGATTCTCTTTTGAGGAATGAGGAGGGGACATTAAAGCACTCAGATGCAGAAAATGCTAACCTCCTCAACAACTACTTCTCTTCAGTGTTTACTGAAGAGTGTGGTCCCATCCCCCAGCAAACGAGTTTTTACTCGGAGTGGAAAAGCTGGAGGATATGGACTTCACCGAAGGAGAAATAAAAAAAGATCAGTGACCTAATGACGAATAAGTCACCTGGCCTGGATAGTTTCTACCTAAAGTGTTTAAAAAAGTGCACGATCCAGTGTCACTACACCTGAGCGCAATCTTCAACATGTAAATCTGGACCGAATGTGTTCCTAGAGACTGGCGTGAAGCGGAGGTGACTCCTGTCTTCAAGAAAGGAGACCGTAGCCAACCGTCGAACTACCGACCTATCAGTCTGACTTCGATAGTCGGTAAACTCATGGAAAGCATGATGGTGGACAAAATGACGTCGCATTTAGAGTCAAAGCTGCTAGTGAGGAGTTCCCAGCACGGCTTCCGAAGGCAACGGTCATGCCTGACGAACCTTGTGGAATTCTTCCACTTCGTCTTCAGTGAGCACGATCGGGACAAGGCGGTGGATGTGGTCTACTTAGACTTTAAAAAAAGCCTTAGATAAGGTACCTCACCGCTGCCTTCTCCGGAAAGTGCGAGCGCTGGGCATAGACAGAAAAGTAGCCGGCTGGATCGAGAACTGGCTAAGTGGCAGATGGGAACGGGTGGTGGTGGTGGTGGTGAATGGACAGGCTTCTGAGTGGGTGCCCGTTACTAGCAGAGTGCCTCAAAGTTCTGACCTGGAACCACTACTATTCATCTTCTACGTCAACATGGTTGTCAAGATTTCCAAATTTGCCGACGATACCAAGCTTGGTATGAACGTTGCAAAGGATGGAAATACTGCAAGCCTGCAGGGAGATTGGGGAGTGGTCGGACACGTGGCAAATGCAAAGTGATGCATATTCGGCCACCGAAACCCCCAATCTCGGTATATCCTTAAGGACACTGCTCTTGAATCCACCGATACTGAGGCGGAGAAAAAGGCCCAAAGGATGCTAGGCTATATAAAGCGCCAGTTTGGATATCGGAACTAGTAGATTGTACTGTGTTTGTACAACTCTCTTGTCGGACGGCACCTGGAGTATGCCGTACAATTTTGGAGTCGTTCATTTCGAAAGGACATCGCGAGATTGGAACTTGGAACGCGTGCAAGCCAGGGCAACCAAACTGTTTCCCTCTATCAGACATAAAAGTTATCAAGATAAAGTGAATTAGATATGTTCTCGTTGGAAACCCGTAAACTGCATGGTCAGAACATCGAGGTTTTCAAAATACTTCGAGGGTTCGACAATGATGTCTACAGGGCCATTTTCACACTTGTTGAGAGCAGAACAAGAAATCACGGCTTTAAACTTGAACTAAACCGTTACAACCGCGATCTGTGTGGAAAACTTTTCACGTACAGTATCTGCGGTAGTTGGAATGCACTTCCAGTGGAAGTTGTCAACAGTGAATCTGTTGGCCAGTTCAAGACGAGACAAGGTCTTAAAGTAGCCGTTTAAGGACGTAAAGCATTTGAGCAGAGATGTGCCCGCTCGACTGCTAGTCCAAAGGTACCCTCATTGAATGGACCGTAAGGTCTTCGAGGGTACCTTCTTTCCTTGTTACTCCTCGTTACTCTCTCCCCACCCCTCTCCACTCACTCTCTCTCCACTTCCTTCTCCCCATCCCTCTTCACTCACTCCCTCTATACCCTCTCTCCTCCCTCGAATGCCCATTTTTCCTGCCGCGATCTCGCTAATTTCCTCTCTCGGTCTCTCAGAGGCGGCAAAGACCCGGTCCCCGTGTGTGATCTTCATCGACGAGATAGATTCTGTGGGGGCGAAGAGGACCAACTCCGTCCTCCACCCCTACGCCAACCAAACCATCAACCAGCTCCTCGCCGAGATGGACGGCTTCCACAAGAACGAAGGAGTGATCGTCCTCGGGGCCACAAATCGCCGAGACGACCTCGACAAGGCCCTCCTCAGGCCCGGAAGGTTCGATGTTGAGGTCCAGGTGGGTGGGAGATTAGGTTGTGTTCAACGTCTAAGTCCAGGTGGGTGGGAGGTGGCCGATTTTCTATCTACATTGAGGGTGGGGTTTGGTTTAACCATTTTAAATATGATCGATACCCCGGTTCGATCCCCATAACAATTCCTCTGGTGGAGCGGTTGTCATTCTTGTTTGGTTCCCTGAGTCGCTGTGTGTGTCGGCAGGTACCCCTACCGGACTTAGCGGGGCGGAAGGAGATTTTTGAGTACTACCTCGGGAAGGTTACGGTCGGCTCCGACGTAGCGGTCAATGTCCTTGGTAGAGGAACAACTGGTTTCACCGGTAAGTATGCGCACATTATCCGTTCCCATGTGTCAATTGTTCAAATAAAGTTAGAATGAGCCATTTTGTTTGAATTATACCCAAAATAATGACTCGAAAATCAGAAAATTCTAATCAATTATTTTTTTAAAAATTATTATAAAGGCATAAAATATAGCTAATCTTATTGGAGAAACCCTAACCTAATTCAGCCATATTGATGGCCTGCAAAAGCAAAATTTTAGATCAAAATATGAATCATTTGTTTATCTGGCAACATCTAGTTTTAAGGTTGCCTTACAACCTACTGTATAATTATATCTTGGTTTGTTTTTTCTAATAATTATTTATTTTTGGTATAATTTGGAAATTTGCTGATTGGAATAGCAGTCTTCGCTTACGTCAAATACTAGGTTTCCTGAACAATTTGCTAATCTTCCCCGACTATTCTGACTGAAGACATTGTATGAAAACGCCATCATTGGCCCCCAAAAGCATTGCGAAAGTTGTTAGTTTAGAGTGCGAACTCATCTTTCTGTTCAAATACACAATGTCGCTCCTCTTTCAATAGTTGAACAGTCTCCTTTTACTGCTACCATGAGCTTGACCCGTTTGCACTTCATCTACTCCATTAAAAACACTTCATTCGCTTTTGTGTTTATTTCGCATAAGCTAAGCAATTGGTTTCCTCTCGCCACATATCACCGCATTGTGCGCACCTTCATTTCACATTAGTCCAGATTTACTAATAAGGCTCTGTTACGGCCCTCCCCTTACCCCTTACAGATCCGTTCACAACACACAATTCGGGGGCACGGCAATGGCTTTCTTTCTTTTTTCAATTATATATCAATTCATAGAATTTCCAGTTCCCTTACGAAGGGGTTCGATCCTTTCCTGATGCTCAGCCCCCGGGGGCGAGGTGATATAAGTATCTCCGCAGACCACCTTGCACATAGGCAATCACAACTCATTTTCTCTTCCACCTTCTCAGCGCAGCATAGCCGGGTTGTTCCGAGCCCTTCCGAAATAGAGTACTAGGGGTTACTCATATCCACATAGCCCCCTGTGGCAAAATTGGTGTCCTCCTCCCTTGAGTAAAGAAAGGTTCTACCATCGTTGGTTTGTCAAAAACGTAATTTGACTTTGCATCCTTCCTACCCGAGGCCTGTCCCCTGGTATTTTCAAGCTCGCGAGGCATTCTCATTCTGATCTTTGTGCATTTCACTATCCGGTCGGGGGATCTTGTCCACGATGCGACGATACCCATCTATTCGGGTTTAATGGTAACCACAAACCTGTACAACTTTAGTTCTAAGAATTGCATTTTGTCATCTTTTTGTCAGGCGCCGACATCAAGAACGTGGTGAATCAAGCCGCGTTGAGAGCTGCTGCCGACCACCTCGACTCGGTCTCAATGAAGCATTTGGAGGAAGCCCGCGACAAAGTTCTAATGGGTACGTACGTGGACGATGCAGTGACGTCATTTTGTAGGAATCACAGAATGGGGGCGGGGGTGTCGAAGTTAGAGTACTCTTCTCATTGAGACTACATGATTATCAAGATGAGAGTTGTGTGTTGACCTAATTGAGTGATAGAAAAAGTGTAGGAGATGGAATCAGGATCCCCACCTTAACCAGCGCATTGGTACAGTCACATTCAATCGTTTACGACGCGCAGATAACTTATGTTACAATTCATTTATTCTTTATTTCTGTCCCTCGACCCATGTGCAAGGTTCGAACGCAGGCCCGTTTGTTTGGAATGAGTCGTGTCAACGTCGAATCCTCGACTCTTACTTAATTTCCAAAAGGTTTTTCGATCCCCTGCCTCGCTTTGTTTCAGGGCCTGAAAAGAAATCCCGGATTCCTGACGAAGAGACTAATCTCCTGACTGCCTACCACGAGAGCGGCCACACACTCGTGGCCTACTTCACCAAGGACTCTCATCCCCTGCATAAAGTGACCATCATTCCAAGAGGTCCTTCTCTCGGACACGTGAGTCCTAGATTTGGAAAATGGTGGTGGTGGTGGTGGAGAGTTTGAGTGGCGTTGAGGCTTACCGACCCCATCCTTCGTTCTGAGTAAGAACCCGGTCCAGAGCGGGAGTGTTTTCTGGGATGGAATATCGGCTGCCTCAAGCGGTGTGGGATTAACGGCGTTTAATAATCAAGGTTCTCCAGGGGTCGGCGCGCATTAATGCGTTAACGGGAAATCCTTACTATTTAGTTATTACAAAAGAAGGGGAAAACTTGTGTAATCCAATGAAGACACCATCCACTTTTTAGGAAAGTGATGGAAGAAATATATCAGGGTAGAAATTGGGATTTAAAAAATTGCCATAGCAACCTTGTATAATACCCCCATGAGAAGATGCCTATTTTGTCTAGTATTTACTACCTTTATCCGATTTCCCCGCAGTGGGTTGCCTTTCTCACTCAATTGATTTGACAGGGCATGGGTTGGTGCCCGTCATTGTACCCCCCTTTTTAGCGTTATCCCCCTTCTTAGTTCTATCTAGGTTTAAGGATCTGACCAGCTACCTCTTGCTGTGTCAGATGAGAGGCTTTGGAACCTATAAATGACTTCTGCAGGTTACAGGTACTTGGCATTGTAGCTAATGGGCTCCACATTGGCAAAGGTGTTCCAAACGATTGGGCCTATCGCCCTCTGCGCTACATGCGACTTAACACTCCTGGCTAAGAAGGCGCCCTCCTTCTCCAGGTCCCTTCCGGCCTAGGGCACGATAACTGCCAACCTGAGTCTGAACCCTTCTACAGGTTCCATCTACCCATGTTGCCACCCGGTAAAGCTGGCCTCCCGTCCCAGCTAAACCAATCAAGACGCGACTAGTTTGCAAAAATCGAAACAACAACGCTCTTCGACTTACTCGTTGGACTCGGTATAGGCAAATCACGGGGACTTTCAAAGTCTACCCCCCCCCCCCAAAGAACGGGAGCAACAAGCTTCGGCTTGTCCCCATACCAGTAGGTGTTGTGGGATTGGGTGTATATTATTCTTTTGGTGTATATTCCACCGTCAGCTTACCTCGATGTTGCCGTCTTTCGTCGCGGCACGGTTGCCGAGGCCCTTTGTTCTCGGGGGAGTTTTAAACGGTAGGCACCCTTTCTGTGGGGACTACACGACCAATCCCCACTGGTTAGGTCTTGGCAGACATGATCGAAGAGCTAAAGTTCAGTGTCGTAAATGTGAATGAATTCACTCATCACTGAGAACTTTCATTTCCTGTGCTCTCAGGATGCCCCCGCCGGATTTTGGATAGATGGTCCTCACTGACCATGATGGTAACTATCATTTTCCAATCCAAAGATCTCTAGCCGGGCCGCTGACGCTTTGGAAAGCCACCTCGGTGGTGCTTGGTCTCCGCTGTGGCCCACTTTCGATGAAATAACTCCCTTCTGAAGGAATATCGGTGGTCTGAAACTATATCATTTTTCGAATCTAACATTTACCCTCCCCCTTCCCCCTTACTGTTCTCGCTGGAAACCCAAGGACTGCGTGGTCAGCTCATCGAAGTTTTCAAAATACTTCGAGGGTTCGACAATGTTGACTACCGGGATATTTTCACACTGAGTGAGAACAGAACGCGCAATCACGGCTTCAAACTTGAACTGAAGCGTTACAACCGCAATCTGTGTGGAATTTTTTTCACCTACAGTATCTGCGGTAAGTGGAACGCACTTCCAGTGGAAGTTGTCAACAGTGAATCTGTTGACCAGTTCAAGTCAAGACTAGACAAGGTCTTGAAAAGTGGCCGTTTAGGGACGCAAAACAATTGAGCAGCCTTGTGCCCGCTCGAGTGCAAGTCCAATGGTACCCTCTTTGAATGGACCGTAAGGTCTCCTAGGGTACCTTCTTTCCTTGTTGTTACTTGGTGGCTGGCATGGTGCGAGACGACCCGAACATAGGAGCGATTTGCCTGCATGCGCTAAAGGTTTTCCCAAAGATTTCGCGTAGTGTAGTTTTGTCCAGTGATGCTAGATTAGTGTACATTTTGAAGCACGTCGTCCTTGTTTTTAACTATTTTTTTTAATATAACCTAGAAATAGACTTATAATTTCAGTGGTGTGTCCTTGATGACTCAGCCAAATATGCTTGTTAGAATTAAAAAAATATCTTTTTATCAAATCCCTAATGCTGGCGATGTCATTGCCTAAATGAATTGATGCTCATTCTTTTTCTCTTTTTTTTCGTCAGACCGCCTACATTCCAGCCAAGGAGCAGTATCACATGACTCGGAGCCAGATGATGGCTACAATGGACTCGCTAATGGGGGGCCGAGCCGCCGAAGAGATCATCTTTGGCACCGAGATGATTACAAGTGGTGCCTCCTCTGATCTGAAGGTGAGCAAATTGGCATCCAAAGGTCTGTTGGAGACGAACGATTTAAAAGCAGGAATTCGCACTTAACAGTTTTGGATTTGACAAGCATGGTTATTTCATACATAAAGGGTTGCCATAGGTCAAATATATCTTGGGCGGTGGGAGGGTCTATTCTACCCACCTTAACAATGAAGTGTATGTGGCCTGCTCCTCATGACATCTTGAGGATCATGTGCCTTCCACGCATTTTCCTTTCTTTAAAGATTTCTCCTTGCATATGTGCATAAATTATTGGGGTTGGTTTTCGCTTTAAATTAAAACAAAATACTAACATAATCCCTGTTGTTGTTTATAGCTCCCCTGGAGCAGTTAGCATCTCTGCTCTCTCGGATCGCTTGGGAGATTAAGAGATGCTTTGATCCTCCTACCTGTATATTCCTTGTAGGTTTATGGCCCAACGGTTAAATTCAGAACTGGTTAATCTAGATCGGCTATTCTGGCGTCCACTCTCCCAGATTAGAACTCTATAAAAAAAATTCCATCCTTTTCTGATCCTTATTGTGTGTGTTTGTTAACAGCAAGCGACGAACATCGCGGCGCACATGGTAAAAGACTTAGGGATGAGCGACAAGGTGGGCCTGAGGACATTCGAGAGCAGCAACCAGCTCCTTAAACCAGGGGACTCCTTGGGACAGACCACGAAGGAAGCCATCGATGGAGAAATAAAAAGGATACTCCAGGTGAGGGTCACCGTTTCCTTAATGGGCTAAACAAGAGGTACCTTGCCCTTCATTGGACGTGTTTGATTCGAGAGAACAGCGTCTTTGTCCCGTGCCTAGCCTCCCGATAGTCAACTAGGGCCATAACTATATTTTCCCTTCTAGCTCACCTCTACTATGAATGTTTTTATAAAGACCTTCCTAGTGGGGATTCCCCCGGTGTTTTTCGGCTTTGTCCGCATGTGAGGGAAGGGGGGGCTAAAATTAAGCAAAAGCCAAAGAATTCTCCCTTTTTATTAAAAGGGATGCAGCCCTCAGGCTGTCGGAGTTCCACCCCCCCACTTCCCCTCTATCTCCTTCCTCCATTGACGGACCTTATTGTGTCGACTGCATGGTCTGCCAGAGAGGCGGGCACATTTTTGTATACTGACTGACTGTCTCGGTAGCTTCGCGCGTGATACCCATTTCAGTAACGGGACCAGCGGAGTCGCTCCCGCTCATCCCTTGTACTCGGTACGATTCGTGCACTCCCGATTGTGTATTGGTGTAGTTTCTGGAGGATGAGTGCCTCCATTAGATTTAGTTTTCGGGTGTTTAGGCACGTTCAGTCCCCTGAGGCAGCGGATCTCCCTCCGGCAGGTGAGAGTATCTGTATTTTTATTCTCGTTGGTTTTGGGGGTTATGCCCTTTTGGAGGCGGCAAATGAATAATGAAGCGTTACAACCGCAATCTGTGTGGAAATTTTTTCACTTACAGTATCTGCGGTATGTGGAACGCACTTCCAGTGGAAGTTGTCAACAGTGAATCTGTTGACCAGTTCAAGTCAAGACTAGACAAAGTCTTGAAAAGTGGCCGTTTAGGGACGCAAAACAATTGAGCAGCCATGTGCCCGCTCGATTGCTAGCCTAAAGGTACCCTCTTTGAATGGACCGTAAGGTCTCCTAGGGTACTTACTTTCCTTGTTACTCCTTGTAAATCAAAATAAAAAAGAGGCTGGTGCCCCTGCGGTACCCGTCGTCCCCCCCTCGCCTTAATCGGAGACGGAACAAAATCCTTGCTCTTCACCTGTATATATTTTAAAACTCTTGCTTCGTTTATACCACGTACTGTTGGGTCTCGGTATGGAATATCGTTCTCATATTTGGCATATTTCTGACTATCCTTACTTGACAGTTTAATAGAAAGCTGGCTTATAAACTACCCTAGACATGATCTCAAACTTTACCTCTGGCCCTCTCTCAATGTTGGTTCACTTTCCCTCTACTACGGGTATTGTTTGCGTCTATGCTCCCTCAGTTGTATGCTTGTGTGCCCTGCCCCCACCACTACTCAAGCACGCAATACTCGGTGGGTTGCTGATTTGCTTGTTGTGTATCTTTGGGTAACTTGAGGGTAGGCCGTTTTGATGGCTGCTGCTTTCCTAGCATGTCAAGGTTTTGAAACTCTCTTCCTTCTCGTGTCTTTCCCACTAATTATGAGCGGAAACTTCCAGAAATTTATCTTTAACATTCTTAAATTAATAAAAAAAAATTCTTTTCAGTTTCCTAACTATATACACGCTTCAATTTGGTCCCCGGTTTCATGTAGACTAGACCCCTTGTGCCATACGCTGGATATACCCGTGGTTCGGTTTTCACGTTAATCAGTAGATTCCCATTGAGAAATAAATCGATTTTCTGACTGCTATACGTCACCCTGTAGACCGAAAAAGTAAGATCTTTATGCAAGAAATTGCGTTAGCCCACCTCCGCCTGAGTCGCACCTGGCCACCTGTAGTACCACATACACACACACACATTGTCTAACAGGCTCGTTGGGTGTTCCGTGTACTCAATCTTCTGTCCCGGCTGTTTCTTTTCTCTCTCCATACCGTGGTTTTCCATGCATAATCCTTTGTCCCTTCTCTCTGTAACATTCCACCCCTCGATATAATTTTCTGTATCCTCCCAACCTCCTGCTCTCGTATGCCCATTTCCTCCGCCTCGATACTGATACTCGTATGTTTTCGCCGAGATTCGATGTGCGAACCTTGATTCTCACTCCTTCCATTACGGGTAAAAGGGGGCAAACTACCAACTGAGGAACAGAAGGGAAAAAGATGCAGAAGTGACCTTAAAAAAAATACATCTCCATCCCACGTTTTTTAAGGATTCCTCATACGTCTTCTTTTTTTCAGGAATCGTACGAGCGAGCCCTGAATATCCTGAAAGGACACTCTAAAGAACACAAGGCTTTGGCCGAAGCCCTAATGAAATTCGAGACTTTGGATGCCGAGGATATTCGCTGTATCCTTGAAGGACGTCCCATTTCGAAGCGGCTATAGAATCCCGCCCATATAGACGATTTTATTTGTTATATCAGGGAATGTCATTGAAACAGATTTGGGCGGTAGGGGTCACATTGATAAATCATTGAGGATTCTACTCACGCCATTGGTATCTTTGTTTTTCATATACATTTAATCATTTGTTGTAGATATTTCATCCTTTTGTCATTTTGGAATGTAAATTCACTATTGTCATTCTCGCCTCGTCATTAATCAAGTACTGAAAGGGAATTCCGGCCGCATTGTCGATTTAGAGCTCGCTGTCAAATTTTAATAAAGTATAAATGTTTTCGGCATTTTTCTCTCGGCTTTGTTTTGCCCTCTTCGACGGGCAAGAAATATCCTGCGATGAGTCTCTATTGATCCTTTTTCGCAATTCTGTTTTCCTCTCATTAAAGGTTTTTACAGTTACTTTTTATTGCATAAACCCAACTAAAGTATAATCAGAAATGGGTAAGATCACCAACTTTAATCTTAAAGATCACTAGAAGAATTGGGATCTTGAGGATCCAGACCAAGATCGTGATTTTCAAGATCCCGTACTATAAACTAAAATAGATTTAGTTTATGAAAATAATCTTTAAGTTTAACAGCTAAAATACGAGGGGTCATAACTAAAAGATGTATAAGCCTTAGTCATTATAATCAAAGTAAACATTTTATTTATAGTGAGAATAATTGAAAGGTTGAATGGTTTTCCTGAATCAGGGCTCAATTCTCCCGGCTTTAAGAATAATTTTGACAATTATATAAAAATGTGTCAAAACTGCACTGACACGAGCCTCTTATCTCGGGGCACCGCATTGAGACTAGCTAAGAGTTTTCTAGTCCGCTCTTTAAACGCATTATGGTTATTCGCTCCACTGATGATGGTATGTTGACCAAGGGCAACATGATCGATTAGAGAGCATTGCTAATTTAATTTGTAGAAAGCCGAAGGTAACTTTTCTCGGACGGTCACCTTCTGGCGAATGGGTCAGATTCTCTCCAAGACGGTTATGATTAATGTGTAACAATTAAGGGAGCCGCCCCCCGCCCTCGAAACAAAGCGGTATGCATCTCCTGAAGAAGGAAATTCTGTTCGTTCAGGCTACGAATCTCCTCATTTCGCGAGGCTAAAGACTAGTTCCTGGCTTTCCCCGTGATGTCTTATGCCTCGATTTAAAAAAAGGCAGTAGCAGCACATTCGCTTCTGCACCCACCCGGAATTCCCTTTGGGGGTTCTACTCTTCCCTGTAAATTGCTAGAATTGGCGTGGAGTCGGATGATAGAATAGTCGGGTTTGGCTAGGGGCAAACCCGTACGGCAGGACCTCCCGGCCAAGCCTGACTATTCTATCATCCGACTCCACGCCAATTCTTGCAATTTACAGGTAAAACTCGGACTTTTCTATAGTCTCTACAGCTAATACCCTCTCTGATTTACGAATCTTTGAATCCATATATATTTTAGATAGTAAACCCACACTTAACGATCAAACTTCGTCTTTCCCATTGCATATTGCACGTTAGATGGTTCCCTTCATGTTAGTTTAAATTAATGTTTCTCTTACTTTGCCACTTCCATGTTAATTTGTGTAATGTTGCTATTACTAATGCAATTCCATCAATTATCGCTGTGGTATCATGACTTATACAAAAAAGTGACTTGTAAGACCATTCACCTTATGTTACCTATCCAATGTCAATTAGAATTACTTTGTATTACGTTTATTAGATTACTTTGTAATTATACCAAATATAATTCCAGTACCCAGAAGATGAGGCTGGCCCTCGAAACGTTGGTTGAAATTAAATGAAGAAAGAAAAATTGCATTTCTTTTCTGCTGCCCTGGTGTTCTATCTATCTCTCTATCTATCTATCTCTATCTCTCTATCTATCTCTCTGAGTTGTTCTATTCTGTTCTATTCTATTCTGAGTTGTTCTATTCTGTTCTATTCTATTCTGAGTTGTTCTATTCTGTTCTATTCTATTCTGAGTTGTTCTATTCTATTCTGAGTTGTTCTATTCTGTTCTATTCTATTCTGAGTTGTTCAAAGAATTATCAGCCCTCGTTGGTTTACATCGTCTCCGTACAATGGCGTACCGCCCAACCACGAACGGGATGGTGGAAAGAGCACGCAGAACCCTAAAGAGCTCAATAATGGCTCGTTGACAAGGATGGCTAATGGCCATTCCGATAGCCCTTTTTGGCATTTGCTCCTTACCTAATGACTGAGGTTTTTCACCTTTCACAGTAGCTAAGGGGACTATTTTTTTTTAAGAGCTCATCTGGCGACTACCTACTTGGGCATTAGTTGCCATATTAAAACTGGCGTAGCCCTAGGCTACTTTAAAAGAAAATTAAAGAGATGAAAAACACCCCCGCTTCAAAAAGGGGGGAAAGGAAACGAGCAGTAAGCAAGCTCCGGCGTCGGGAGGAGGTCTCCCCGGCGCAGGAGCGTGCAAGCTATAAGATATTAAAAACAAAAAAAAACAAAACCATGCTTAAATAATAGGGAGAAGGCAGGCCTCCTCCCAAAAGTCAACAAGTCCACCAGTCAATGTGCACGCACTCGCCCCGAGTACAAGGGACAGGCGGTAGCGACCCCACCCATCCCGGTACCGGGACAGGTAACGTGCGCGAAGATCACCAAGACTGGGACATTCGACAAGAATGTGCCGAACAGTCTGGGGAAAAACGCAGTCGTCACAATAGGGCACAGGTGAGCGCTCCATCAAATAGCAATGCGTCACACGAGTGTGTCCGATATGGAGACGACAGAAAGCGACCTGAAGCCGTCGCCGCATTGGGAGATAGGTCCATGGGAACAGTCGCGGCTCAACGGCACGCAACTATAAGGGCCCCTCGACCGTCTCCCATCTTCTTTGCCAAACAGTCTGAAGAGCTGCCCATATTCCTGCCATGTAGTCAGTGTGAGGAAGAGCGAAACGCTGGTCCGGTCGCAGAGTCCTCGCGGACAATTTGGGACCCTAATCGGCGCGCTCATTCCCCGCAATTCCTACATGTCCAGGAACCCAGTAGAAGATAATCTCGACATCCACCCGGCTCGCCAAAACCGTGGCATCACGGATATCGCGAACAAGGATATCCTGAGATTCCAATGCCCCGAGAGCACTCAGGTCGCTTTGTGAGTCGCTATAGATCACAATCCGGTCTCCGAACCGGGCACGTCGCTTAATCTCTCGTAGCGAGTAGTTTATTGCCACCAGCTCGGCCGTGAAGACAGACGGAGCGCCTGGCAGAGCCCCGCTGATTTCAAACAGAGGGGTTTTGGCGTGGAAGCCGACCCCCTCTTTGGAATTGGAGCTAGCGTGACACGACGTGTGCTCCAAAAAGTTAGAACACAATACTCCCGGCGCTGTACAAGCTTTGGGAGAAGAGGCGTGGTGGCAAATAGACAAATGTCGTACCCTCCAGGGTGGCGTCCTGGGCAGAACCAGGGGCGCCAACGGCCGGAGAGCTATACTTAGCTCTCGAAGGAGTTTCCGGGCCCTAAACCCAAAGGGCTTAGGGTATGACTTGCGTCTCTCGGCGACATAGGCACCGTCGAGATCAGCTGCGAATGCAGTGACAGCTGTTGGCGACCGAGGGAGGCGCCGGGCTCGCGCGTACAGGCGAGTGATGCACTTCACGCGGCCTAGAGCGAGTGGCATCTCCCCAGCATCGACCAACAAGGTCTTAATGGGGGAAGTGCGGAAGGCACCGGTCGCAAGGCGAATGCCGGTGTGGTGGATCGAGTCCACCTTCCGCAATAAACGCTCGGCTGCGGATGCATTAAACTCGCATCCGTTGGCGAGCTTCGAACGAACAAAGGATCGATAAAAAGTAGGGCAGTAGCCCTATCAGCGCCCCAAGCGCTGAACGTCAAGGGACAAAGCATATCCATGGCGTAGGTACAAGAGACCCTAAGGTTACGAATATGAGCCTCCCAGGTGAGGCGTCGGTTGAATACAAGAGCAAGGAAATTGTGCGATTTCACCATATCCAGGCGCATCCCATTAAGAAACAAATCAGAGTCGGGGTGGAGCCGTGGATGGCGGCAGAAGTGCACCACCTTAGTCTTGGCCGAAGAAAACCGAAACCTGTGCGCTTCAGCATAGCGAGAGACGCGGTTCAATGCCTGTTGGAGTCGACGCTCCAGAGTTGGCATCTGGGCTGCGCCAAAAGAGATCGAAAGATCGTCCGCGTATAGCGTATCGAGAACATCTTCCGGCAGCACCGAGGTGATGCCGTTGATGCTCAGAGCAAAGAGTGTGACACTGAGGACACTTCCCTGCGGGACACCCTCTTCCTGCTCCTTTGGGGTGGAGAGTGCTCCCCCACCCTTACGCGGAATCGACCATCTCGCCAAAATTCAGATATAAAGATTGGGAGGCGTCCCCTCGCCCCCATGGTGTCGAGAGTCTCCATGATACCGTATCGCCATAAGGTATCATAGGCCTTCCCTAGATAAAAAAAACACCGTGGCGTAGTGCTGTCTACGGAGGAAGGCCTCATATACGGCATTTTCCAGTCGGAGCAGAGCATCCGACGTGGAGTGTAACTTATGGAAGCCGCACTGTGCAGAAACAGATGGCCTCCGCTTTCCAGGAAAAAGGCTAATCTAACATTTACCAATTTCTCCATCAACTTGCACACGCAAGAGGTTAGAGAGATTGGGCGGAAACCGGTCGGAGTAGAGTGATTTCTCCCCGGTTTGCAAAAGGCCAGCACAGTAGCGATTCGCCAGGAATCTGGGACGAGACCCTCCACCCAGATCCTGTTAAACAAATCTAAGAGAAACGCCATGCCCCGCTCACCCAGGTGTCGAAGCACGGCGTACGGGACATCGTCCGGGCCATGGGCGGTGTCCGCGCACGAAGCAAGAGAGGGGCGCAACTCAGTCACAGTAAACCTGTCGTTGGAAGGTAAAGTCCAGCAGGCGACATCACGACGTGCATTAAATGCTGGTGGAGCAGCATCCCGGCTAGAGAATGCGGAAAAAGCGGTCGCGAAGGATTCCGCCACGGACTCGGGGTCCGAGATTGCGGTCCCATTCTCCTGGAGAACGAGAGGAGGCTCTTCCGAGAACTTGCCCAGAATCCTTTTGACTCGCTTCCACACCTCTGCTAAAGGGGTCTTCCCGTTAAGTGAAGACACGTATTGCCCGCCAAGAAGAGCGGCGGCCGTGCTTCGAAATATACCGGAACCTAGCCCTAGCCCGACGAAATTCAACGACAGTGAAATCGTTCCTGCAGCGCGTATAGCGCATGTAGGCATAATGCTTCTGTTTGAAGGCCGTCTCACACTCGGCCGACCACCATAGGAGTGGTCGGCGTGCAAAACGGACAGACGTTCTAGGAATAGTAGTCAGGCCCGCAGAAATGAGGTTGCCGGAGAGGAACTCAACGGCCTCATCTACCGACCTAAACTCCTCGACTGAGATAGATAATTAAGTTATTTCCTGAAATGCATGCCACCGTGTCCTCGCCAACCACCACAGAGGTGGTATTTCAGGCGGCAGTTGCCCTGAAAATGATATTTGAATAGGAAAGTGACCACTCCCAAATCAAAATCAGGCTGTGCATCCGAAGAGCAGAAAGATAGGTCAAGGCAAGAAAATGAAGCGGTTCTCGGACAGTGATGCGTAAACTCATCCACGTTTAGGACACCCATCTCAAGCTCTTCGATCAGATCGGCAAGATTTTGTCCCCTGGTAATATTGAGTAATCTGCCTAGAGAGGATGTCTCCCGTTCAGGTCTCCAAGCAAGAGCAAGGGCGTCGGCAACCGTTCCACGACGCGGCGGAAGTATCCCACGTCGAAGTCAGCTGACGGTGGAATGTACGCAGAAATGATAGTACATCTCCTATCCAGGTGCAGCTGCACAGCCACTGCCTGAAAGGAGGTATCTAAAGAGAAAGGAAGAACGGAGACATCATGCCGAGTGTAAACCGCGCATCCCCCAGCCCGGCCATCCCGTAGTGGTGGGGTCGCAAGACCCTTATACCCCAGCAGGGCGGGCAGGGGGCACGCACCTAGCATGGTCTCCTGCAGAAAAATAGGCCCTCCAGGCCTAGCTCGGAGGAGACGCGGGGGCCCTCCTCGAACAAAGACCCTCACGGAAATAGCCGTACGCTTCCCGGGGGCAGAACCCCGGGCGCTATTGGCCGGGCAAAGCGCTGAAGGCGCTCTTGCCTTCGAGGACTTATTTGGGGGGGGGGCTACCCATTCAAGTCTTTTCGTCCCTCCGCCTTGAATCCTTAGGCGGGCGTTGTGGCTTCGGAGGCGGGGGACCCTCTTTTCGAAGAACCACTAGGCGTGGGCGAAGGAGCCCAAGCTCCTGTGTTGCTGTCCTCCTTCCGGGGGACAGCCTTTGGAATCCCGGAAGATTGCCTTGCGACCAACTTCAGGGGTGTTACCTCATGTGAATATAACGACTCGGTGGATGCGCGTAGCCGTTTCGCCTTACGGCAACGGTCACGCTGGGGAATGAGGGGGGTAGCCCTGGTTTTAGCCGGGGCTGGGTATGAACCCTTTTTGCGCCAGCTTTACCAGGGGAGCGCCCGGGTTGAGTAGAGCCCGCAGAAGGGCTCCATATCGGTGCGGAAACAACCGTGCTCATTGGCCTGGATGGGCCAGGGGTAGAGGGTGCCTTTTTAACTATTGAGGCATATGACGTCCCAGGTAGGTTCGGCGCACCAGGACTAAATCCTTAGCCTCGCCGAATGACATTTGATCCTGGGCCTGAACGGCCAGGATTTCTTTCTCAAGGAGATATGCACCACATTGCTTCGAAGAAGCAGGGTGCGGCTCTTCGCAATTGACACACTTGGCCACAGACGATTTAGACTTATCGTGTGCAGCCTTGGAGCAATTTATACAGACTTCGGGTGACCCCGACTTTGCACGTCTACAAGAGCGATTCGTATGGCCGAAGCGGTGACAGTAATAGCACCGCCGCGGCAGTGGCACGAATGCCTTCACGCGGTAGCGGTACCAACCGACACGCACTGACTCAGGGAGCTTGTCACAGTCGAACGTAACGATGAGTGTATGGGTGGGTCTCGAGGCCACTCCCTGTTTTCTCATCAAACGTTCGACTTTGACCGCCCGATGGTCGTCCAGCTCTAAGGTGATGTCCTCAAGGGAGTAGTCAACGAGTTCCCTCGCATAAACTATTCCTTTCACAAAGTTCATGGTAGAGTGCGGCGTCACACTCACCGGGGTGCCATAAAGTGTCCAAATAGCACTTATCTTGGCCGCCTCGGCGGGATTCGCCGCATTCGCCAGAAGGCTCCCGTCCGAGAAACGGGCCACCTTCGGCTCTCTACCAATTGCACTAGCTAATTCTCTCCTCTGATGGTTCATGTTGCCCTTGGCCAACATGGTGCCATCAGTGTAGCGAATAACGAGGAAGCGTTTGAAGCCAGCGAGCTCCAAAACGCCAGGTAACCTCTGAATGATGGGCCCTGATGTTATCGAGGCTCCGCCCTGTGCACTTTTGGTCTTAGTCGGGGGCTCCGGACTTGTTGGGGCAGAGGGGCTGGATGTGCCGATCTTGGCTTGGTCACCTACCAAAGTGGCAGCAGACCCATCCGTTCCCGCAGCCCCCGCGGATGGAGAGGAGCCCCGAGTCTTGTTAGTCCTTTAGTTTTTTTCTTCTTCTTTTTTAGGAGAGGAGGGCAGGGAATTGACCCGCTTCTCACCTCCGCCGGCAGAAACCCCTAGGCCAGATGGACCGGCCTCAGCCAGGTCCTTCTCCTAAATTGAGAAGGTCCTGGTGGTCGTAGGGGCACCGGTCAGAGGAGATCCCTCCCCCCATTGTACTGCTTTGGAAACCCTCGCCGTTTGAGGAGGACCTTGCATAGGGAAGGATTCGGATTCAGTGCTTGGCGCCGAGCCCGGATTCCCCCCCATGAAAGGCCCTACCGTCTGAAAACTGGGTTGCCTCAAAGACCATGTCTACCTCAGGGGATGCCTCCAGTTGCCCCCTCCCCAATAGACATCGCAGGTCTCGTTGGCAGTACGTCACTAGTCAGGTGGTGTGGGGAGGCACAGGCCTTGACCCCGGCAAGGTTTAATATTCTTGCCAGCAGGTCTTTTGAGGGAAGCGACCGAAGGGGCCTGGCTTCCCTCTCCCCCTTAAGGGGGTTTGCCCTACCGAGCCGCTTGCACGAGGGGCGGTCGGCAATGGGCTGCCTGCTGGCTTTCTTGGCAGTCCCCTTGGAAAGAAAAGAGGGGACTGCCGCTGGAAAAAGGGAGGTGCCCGAAAGCACCTTTAGAGAAGGGGGTGAGGGGGAGTCCCCTACACAGGTAGTTGTAGTAGAGGAGTAAGCCTCCTCTCCGGTTAAAGAAATATGGAGGGTCCCCTGCCAAGCACAGGGGGGGACAGACCTCCATTTTTTTCGGTGGAGCTGCCCGAGGGCGGGGAGATTTTGATTTTTATCATCATTGGGCATGGTGACCCTATTTGTTTCACGGGATGCAATCGCTCATCACCCCTCGCAGTAGCCCGCACTGCAAGAGGTGATTACAGTCCTGGCAGAGCCAGGTGCCGCTATTCAGGACTACCCCTTCCGCATGGTGGCCTGGCAGTCCATCGGCATGGCAGCTCCACCTTAGACACGGCGTATAATTGATAGAGTGTGAAGAGGAAAAGAAAAGGGATGTGAGAAAGGTATGGGTGGGGATGAAGGAGGTTGTTAAAAAAAACACCTTCCGGACCGGAGCTCAGGGGTTAGGAAACATTGTCCCCTCCCCCATCATCCCCGATCCGGGACGGTTGGCTGAGAAGAAGGTCAGCATCTACCCTGTGAAATTAGAGGCTGACCAGATAATGTTGTGGGAGAGGTTATATGAAAAGCGAGGAAACAAGTGTTTTGAAGAAAGGAGAAGAGGCTAAGCTGGGGTCAGACGGGGTGCTGAGTCCTGTCAGCACGGCGGCCGGGATGGCAAATCACCGCGCGTCTTATTGGGGTTACGGGGATTACACTAGTTTGTCTAAAGCCCTTGGTTTCATCTTTATCGTCAAAATCTGAATAAAAATTTATTAAGGAATTGGACATAATCATGTCACAAGTCGATTTCAAACAGGCATCCGAAGGACACCTGCATTTGGTGCCCAAACCTTTCGTACCCGAAGCTCTTCGAGAGGCAGGCGGCGCATATGTGGGTCCGAGTTGATCAAGTTCGCAAGCCGCTAGAATTGCCATATACTGGTCCTTTCTCGATGGTCGAGCGCGTTGACAAAGTTTACAAGCTGAAATTCCCACATGGCAACCAAAATACTGTCCCAGTGGACAGGTTGAAACCGGCGAAAAACCCTTACTCTCATATAAAGGTAATGCACTGAACGATCAGCAAGATTCAAGGATTCATGCAAGACATGGGAGAAAGACCTTTGATATTTCATGTTGTGAGGAAGGAGATGAAAAAATAAACAGTAACAACTAGGATAATGGAAGGAAAACCTTTACAGGCACCAGAAAGAGTGATAAAAAGCCAACCGCTTATATGCGATCAGGGAAACAGGTATCGTTTGCTAAAGATCCGTCATTCTTTTAGTTTTAAGAGACCAGGTGCATTGCATAAAAGTAGGTTGATCTCAAATTATTAAATGTATATTTTCTTTACGTTGCCACATTATACTTATAATAAAAGGAGGTAGATTGTTCACACGGCTCAATATTTTTGCAGAATTGCCTATATAATATTCATAGACTTTTGCCTGTAGACTGAATAGTACACCATATGTTACGTTATAAAAATTACCTAGAAGGTGCAAAAGACTCCTTTAAATTAAAAATAATAAAATCGATTATTCAAGCTGTGTAAAAAATCGTAGTCCCCATTACAAGGTGGAGTAGAGCAAACAAGGAACCTCACAAATTAAGCTCCCTGTTGTTCCTATTTAATCTTGAAATGGGCACACAAACCTAACACTAAAATAATATGTCAATAATTAATGTATCAATGCAAAGCAAAATGTATACTTATAAATAATGCAAAACCGCTAAGCAATGAAATCGCTGTGCTCTCACGCTAATACACAAACATTCACACACACACATTACTAAACAATTTCAAGCCGATGGTTTTGGGCGCGGTGATAAGGAAGACAATTAAAAGAGCTGCTCAAACAAGTAATGAATCTGATACAGAGGAAGTGTGACCCATTAGCTTTGATGTGGACCGAACAAAAGACGAAATTTTATGTTGCTACCAATATCGACCTGATAGATGATATCAGTCAGATTTAAAAATTCGAACACTCTCCTGGTGTACATGCGCCTACACTAAATGCACGCACATACCATCTGGTTGGATAGGCTCCGTCAAACTCTCTGATTGTTAACAAACTCAATATTGGTAGTTGGTTCAGTCAAAAGGACAAACCTCCTCTAGGGATGTGCAGTCGTGTTGTTTACGAATTTACTTGTCCTCAGTGTCTCCAAGGAACATAAATAGGCAGTACGATTCGCTTCCTGAGAGTAAGGTTCTCCTCACACATGGGAATCAGCGCCTGTACTTAAAACACACTTAATCGTAGAGAACCATTTCCTATCAGAGCACATGCAATCAAATGCAACGCGGATATAACTATAGATAATTTTACAATAATAGATCAAGATAACAATGAGCAAAGCCTAAGAATACTAGAATCCCTTTATATTAAATCCCGTGCCCCTAATCTTAATTGTGACTCGCCTACCAATACAATCTTACCTATGTCCAGTTATAACCTCCTCCCCACTTCTCTCTGGAGTCAGACCCACGATGATGAGTGTTTTGATGGTTCTTCCTTGTATTCCTCTAGGTTTTTAATATCCTAACTCATTATAAATTATGTATTTTCTTAGGTTTTGCTTTATAGGAAAAAAGTCTCACTTTTTGTAGATATTTGTTAACACTCTTAATATTCTAGTTTCTAGACAATTTTTTTAATATTATAATTCATTGTAAATTATGTATTCCTTTATATCATAGAACCCGAAGATGAGCGGACAGCTCGAAACGTTGTTTATACCCAATAAATAAAGATGAATTTCTCCGCATTCTATATACTCTCATTCCGGGTGAAATTAAAGATTCGTCTTACTAGCAGCAACCACATCGATTATATTTGTATATATATATATATATATATATATATATATATATATATATATATATATATATATATATATATTTAAAGGCCCATGGAAATGAAAATTGGTGACACAAAAGAAAAACACTTAGGAGAATATCACGTGTCATGTGATTTTCAATATATATATATATATATATATATATATATATATATATATATATTTAAAGGCCCATGGAAATGAAAATTGGTGACACAAAAGAAAAACACTTAGGAGAATATCACGTGTCATGTGATTTTCAATTTATATATATATATATATATATATATATATATATATATATATATATATATATATATATATATATATGTATATAAATATATATATATATATATATATATATATATATATATATATATATATATATATATATATATATATATATATATATATATATATATATATATATATATATATATATATATGCAAATTTTATTAAAGACCATGGTTTATTTCGCCTTAGTTAATTTCCACGGCAATTTTCTATTCTTCTAACTGTCTTTTTTTATTCCATCTTGTAGATGGTAGATCACTTGTCCTGTATTTATCTCTCTTTTAAATGAATGGGTTTGGTAAAAACCAAGCTAAATTGCTGAGCTTTCGATCATCTTCGGTAAGTCTTGATATATTCTTTCCTCCTTTACCAATGAAATGTGGAGTTGGAATCAACCTTCTCTCGTGCCAGTGCCTCGTTCAACGCTAATGGCACTCCTATAGCGAATCCGTGTCCCCGCACTTGTAGTCAAACCAATGGCACTCCTATAGCGAATCCGTGTCCCCGCACTTGTAGTCAAACCAATGGCACTGTCGTCACACGCTCCGTTCGGGTGTTCAGAAGGCCTCGGGTTACTCTGACAGCGGGTCTTAAATAAAAACGGGGGAAGGGGTTATAGCAATGCCTCTGGCATTCCTATAAAATATTACATGTATCGATATTGCATTGCATCAATTTAAATATTACCATTACCTAATATAATTTTACGTAATGTACTCGTACCTTGTGCATAAATATTAACATACTTCCCTTTTTTTTTAAATCTCTCTCTCTCTCTCTCTCTCTCTCTCTCTCTCTCTCTCTCTCTATATATATATATATATATATATATATATATATATATATATATATATATATATATATATATATATATATTCAAATTGTAACTCATCACAATATAAACGGAAAACCAATTTTACTTTCAAAATGTATTCATCCAAAATCCCTTTAGTAAAAGATTTTCCCTTATACCAACGCACAGCACACAAACGAACGCACGCCTTTAACTGCCCGCTTTGAAGCAGTCACCCATCCATTCGTGCTCCACTTTACTTCGAATCAAAGTAAGTTATATATCCTCTCACACTTATTATCTGCAAACTGCCCTACGAGAGTAGGTCCTAATTCTGGTTACTTCTCTCATTGCAGATTGCAATTCACAGTCCTTCATAGTTACCTTACCTCACTTCACTTTAAATTTCACTCCATACTTTTCCTACATTACATTACGTTCCGTTAGATTACACTGCCTTCCCCACAAATCAACCATACTATTCTACACTTCCCATCCTTTTATAATAGGTAGACTGCTGGCACCAAATTGCAGAATTTAATAGGTCCAGCGAGAAACTACCCAATGGACTCTCGGTAGATTTATCAAATCCTAACAAATTGCCTTACATGTAAACTACGGAAATATTATGTATAATGTAAGAATAAGATGAAAATATATATGTTAATTTGAATATTTTAATTTGTATAGCGATTAAGGAAATTAAAATACATTTTAATGTATATAAATAGAGACGAGGCAATCGGTCGGTAGAGTTGCACGCGGAAACACACAAAATACGAACGCGGAAAGCAGATATCAGGTCGGGCACCTGAGTCAATAGAGGTCGCACATACACAAATATGCGCGTCTGAGGGCAGATTTATCAGAAAACGGAAGATTCCCAAGCAGTTGAGCAAATCCAGACTTTGACCAAGATAAATTTTAACACATCTGTAAGAAGCGTTTCCTATAATAAAGATAAAACTATCGGCAATATGTAGGTATATCTTACACAAATAACTGTTCGCTAGCTCCGCCATAGGGGTGCAAATTAACGAACCAGACTACTGGGGTTCACCCCCACGGATAAATCTAGGTCACGCCCCTTAGGGAACGAACACACATATCGTCATACATTTATTATTTCGACAGAGTCACACCAAGTCGGAAGGACAACCAGACTCAGAAAATCATTATTCATTAACACTGTCTACTCCCTTGGTAGTGTTACGGAACTCCTTTAATTCGCCCAAGTCCTGTCGCATTTTAACCCAATACTTCGCGTGGAAGAGAAAGCTTACTTATTGACCGCAAAGTATTCGGGACGTGCTACTCGCCCGTTTAATAGGCCTGGGCTTACCTTCGGTCACGCCCCTTAGGGAATGAACACATATATAGTCATACATTTATTATCTCGACAGAGTCACAGGACGTCAGAAGTTCGCTAAGCCCAGCCGAAATCGTAACCTTCGTGAAGAATTATTAAGGAGTCAGAAACCATTTGACGGAGGTATAAAGTAAGCCCAGTTGCTAAAGGTCTTCACTATCCATTGTGCGCAATAGCAGCGAAGACTTTTCAACATACTCGCCATTGTGACTAACGACCAAGCTCCCACTAACCGGGTAACTTTTACCTCCACTTCCCTATTAGATAAACCACCTTTTAATCCCTTTTCATCATCCATAAGCCGATCCCCATTCACGTATAAACAGGTCACTTATAAACCTGGCGACCGTATAAACTGGTGACCTTTTTCCCCCTACGTCTTCTTTACCCAAGAAAGGGCTAACCTCTCACCGAAGGAAGGCACTAGCCCAGGCTTGGGCAACCCTTGGCAAGCGTGCCTAACGTGGGACGCCAACGACTTCTTACTGGCACGCGACGCTAAATGCTCACGTTAAAAAAAAATAAATAAATGTATCTCTAATTTCTTATATATAACAAACGAATACAGTACAACCTGTTATAAATTATCTGCCATAAATGCTGCAGCAGAAGTCTCATTGATGTGTGTCGACACCTATAAATATAAATAAATAAATAAATAATAATAAAAATAAATAATAGAATTCTCATTGATAGTAAATAAATAAAAGGCTTCAATTTTTCTTTCTCTAGTATGGATTTGTTGCTTTCTGCTAAAAATAGTAAAGATTCACTTCTGTTCAATATAATATGTAGTCTTGCCGATAAAATAATTATATTTTCTCTGATTTTCTGCATTATTAATAAGGTATAGGAATCACAAAAAGAATATCTTTAATTTTATCTCCTTTTATTGTATTTTTTGAAGTCAAACGGTTAAGAGAGTGCATGCGGATGACTTTTGATAGGCCCTTGTGATTTTTGATTGATTGATTGATTGATGAAATAAGTGGTGAAAATGTGTAGTAGTTGTAGATAGTTATAAAGAAAATTTGGATTTGCCCTGGTGCAGAGGGCATCCCAGGCATCTTGCTTTTTTATGCTTCTCTCTTGATCCTCCACTTACGTTGGTGTCAGCGTTAAGCTAACTTTTTTGTAGTTGTTAACTACTCTTGCCTTTGTTTGTTAAGTTTGTTATATATATATATATATATATATATATATATATATATATATATATATATATATATATATATATATATATATATATATATATATATATATCGATGAGGATTGCTTCTAGAGAGCCTAAATTCAATGTTCACATAGAAATCCCAAGGCAAGGGAAATAGCTGGTATCATCCTTTTTATTTACCAGCGACGTTTCGACCACAATACGGTATTTCTTAGGCCTAAAATACAAATAAACGAAACAAAATTTTTTGCACTGTTAAGAGAGCACACTGCTAAATGTAAATCTAGAACTTTAATAGCTAATATTAGCTTTGAATTGCAAATTTAGAGTTAAAGGGAATATTTCGAAATGGGGGCTCAAATTTACAATAGAGAGACTAGGGAAGGATTTTAAATATTTAAATTAGTTAGCGAGTGTATAATTGCTAAAATCTATTAAGGTAGGGGAGATTTGATGTATGGATCTATTGATTATATAAAACTGTTTTAAAATGTATTTTAAACGAATAATTGAAGGAAAAATTGGCAAAACCTAATATACAAAAATCACAAACCTTGCCAACGAGCGTGTTCACTGAAGGCTAATAGACTGATAGACGACACAGACAGCATCAAGAGGCAGCTGAAGAATCATCACCACCTCCACGAGAGTTAATCGCCCAAGAATGTTACCATTTGGTAACTATTAACCTTGAGAGTATAGCAAGAAGGTTACCTTTGTTGCCTCGGTTGTTTCATAAGGGCAGCTACGGTCTGATTGGAGATTCCTCCTGTTTCCGTGGCTCTCAAAAGAGACAGAAGCAAGCGTGGACGGGTTGGTTGGAGATATCTCCTGCTCCTGTCTTGCTTGTAAAGAGAGCATTGGTCTGTTCTCGCCTTTGCGCCCTTGGCGCTGATGGGAGAACAAGAGTGACGCCATGATGCATGGGTCGGCGTCCATAGCCACCCGGCCAATGTCTGCGAAGCGGACACGGAATGGGTTTAGTCCACCCTCACCGACCGAGACTTCCACGCCGAAGAGGACCGCCCGAACACTGGATCCGGAGTTCTCACAGGCAGAGGAGCCCCCCAGCGATGAAAGCGGTTGCCTCGTCATCGACGAGAGCCCCTAGACCGAGGAGGCCCAGCAGGAGAATGAGGCAGGCTGGGTAACAGTCTCTCATTCCCGACGAGGACCTCAGCACAAGTTCAAACTGGTGCACCAGGGGAACACTACCAGTGCCTACCAGGCTGTGACGGAGCTGGGGAGAGCACATCCTGGCCTGCGGATAGTCATTCGCCCAACTCTCAACAGCGAATACGTCCTCACCCCGAAGGACGATGGGTCGGAGGCCATGCGGCGCCGCCTTGCTGAGGAGGGAGATCGAGTGATCCCGCTCGACCCCAGAGTGAAGAGGCACAATGTGGTGCTTGAATGGTATCCGACCGCTCTCCCACTCCAGGCCGTCGAGGCACACCCCCACGTGCTCTCGGCAACACGGCTCCTCGCACACAGAGACAAGGTCCCAACCAGGCAGATCCTTGTAGTGTACGAGGGGCTGTCACCACCCAAGTTGGACCTTGGAGGCTGGGGCTGCTACGCCCTGCGCCCCCTACCAGGGTGAGCCTGTGAGATGCTACTAGTGCCAGCGCTTCGGGCATCTCCAGGCCATGTGCCAAAACCCCGTCAAGTGCGGCGTGTGCAGCCAAGCGCACCCGACGGAGGAGTGTATCGGTCGCGTCACAGCCAGCGAGACCACCACGGCACGGTGCCCCAACTGCACCAAGGGGCACAATGCTTGGAACACGAAGTGCCCCGAGTGAAGGAGAAGGATGCCACGGGGTCACTGGCGGCAGCAGCAGCAGATGGAACCACGTGCCCCCCCAACACAGCAAAGTAGAAAGAGTCGGTTCATTGCCGCGGCACCCCCAATCGGGTCGGCGTGGGTTACCCATCAACCCGCGAGTCTCGGCCTGCCCGGCACACGTCTGGGCGGTACACAAGAGGGGGAGTGACAGATGCATGGGGAACCACGTAGCCCCCCCTCTAGCAACAAGGCAACCGACGCCTTGTTCCAGCGCCACCACCAAACAGGCCGGCGTGGCCTTCCCACCCACCCCCTACCCCTCAACAGCCTGGCACAAGTCAGGTCGAGACAGGGTAAGAGGACAGGCAGGGAGCGAGAGAGGGTACCAGTAGCTGCACAACCAGCAACTCCGATAACACCTCCACCCAGCCACCCACCCCTTCTGTCCCCAAGACACAGAGGAGGGAAAAACACAGGCGTCGGGCCCAATGCCCGCCCAGACGAGGAGCGGTCCACGGTGCTACCCAATGCCCAACCACCGACAGGGTCTCGACGTTTATGACGAGGGACTCATTGAGGAGGGCAGAGCCATCGTAGACGTCATCCTCGCGTGTGTCGTACAGCTGGTGAAGAAGCTGCTCGACCGCCGGCAGGGCACCGCAGCCCCCACCGGGCAGGACCTCGACGCACTCCTCCGCGAAGATGTGTTAACCGCCGTCACAGAGGGTGCCCTCCAGCCCCCACCACCATCTACCACGCCGAGAGGTCCCACCCAACACCCTCTGAACCCACCACAAGCTCACAACCAAGATGGAGGCGCGGATTGATAGCCCAGCTCACGCGCCGGAGCCCACGCTGAGGGTGCTGCAGTGGAATGTGCAGAGCCTCTGCCTCAAGAAACATCAGGTGCTGCAAGCCGTCTTCCAAGAAGACCTGGACCTGGTTCTCCTACAGGAGACGCTCACGCCCGCCGGCTTTGAATGGCGAGTCGTAAGCTACACCCTCCACTCGCTTCCGGCTGGTGACGGAAATGGGCGTGGCTGTGCAGCCCTCATACGGAACACCATCCCGCACAAGAGGATCGCTGCACTCGTGTACTGTGGTGACGGCATGGAGGTCCTGGCACGGGAGCTACAGCTGGTGCCGCTCACTCTCACTGTATACAATATATACTGGAGCCAGCGGTACCGCTGGATGTTGGGGAGCTGCTCTCCCTCGCATCCCACTCCAGCCTCCTTGTAGCGGGCGACTTCAACGCCCACCACCCCGTGCTGCACTCTGTGTCACCCACTTACGTGACCGGGCGCCACCTGGCCGACCTGCTCGAAGAAGTTCATGCCGTTCGACTACTGAACACAGGGGAGGCCACGCACGTCCATGGAGGGCGGCTCGACCTCACGCTGGTGTCGGGCGACCTACAGCCTGGCGCCACCTGGCAGGTCCACCCTACCCTCACCAGCGACCATTAAAGGACCCTCACCACCCTCACTATGACCCGCCCCAGCTCCTCCTCTCCCCCCCCCCCCAATGGAACGTCAGGAGGGCGGATTGGGCAAAGTTCCAAGCCGCCCTGTAGGAATAGTGATCCACGTATGTGCCTCCGGCGGCCATGCCCATGACAGCCTCTAATCACCGCCGGTGTCCGGACTGGTGGTTTTATAACGAGGAAGTCCGGGAGCACAATCACCGCGTCAACGTCCACAGGAGGCCGTACGAGAAGCGCCAAACGGCCATCAACCTGCAGATCCTGCAGGACGTGGTAGCCCTCGCGCGACAGGTGTCCCTGAGCGCCAGGGAGGCAAAGTGGCTGGAGTGGTCACGCACCTGAGGGAGCGGACGCAGGCCCGGCTGAATGTGATGAGGGCCATGACGCGGCCGAGCGCTGGTGCAACCTTCCCCATCCTCCGCCTCTACTACCTACAGGCAGTGCGCTCCCTAGTGGACTACAGTGCACCGGTCCTTGTAGCACTATCCCGGCAGCAGCAACAGCGCCTGGAGGTGATACAAAACACCGCCATGATGACCCTGTTGGGGGCACCCAGGTGGTGCAGTGCCTGTTTCATGCAGAGTGAGGCCAACCTGGTGCCCCTCACCGCCAGGGTGGATTGCATTGTGGCCTGTCGGGTGGCCAGAGTGCTCCAGCGCGACGTGGAGGGTGTTGCGCAGAGGAGACTCCGAATGGCCGTGGCGCAGGGCATCGAGTGCCTGCGTAACAACAGGTGGCTCGTAAACGTCAGCCTAGCAACCAACTCTCTCAACCGGGCAGGGAACTGGCTGTGGCGCGACCCCAACACCCCCAACCCCGCCTACGTTCCACCACCACCATTGGACCCCCCGCCGCCCACTTCACCACCACACAGCTCCCCGCCAGCAAAGCGAACTGCCTCACCGAGGAGCTGCACCAGCACGCCCTCATGGCCATGTCTGAGGTCACGGAGCCAGGCAGCGCAGTATACTTCACCGACGGCTCCATCAACCCCAACAGCGGGAGGTCCGGCGCCGCCTTCGTAACGAGCGACTTGACGCAGGCGTGGAGGACATCAGACCACTGCTCCACCCTCCAGATGGAGCTGGTAGCAATCCTACACGCCCTCCAGCACGCTCTGCTCCACCGTGAGGCCACTGTGGTAATACACACGGACTCTCGGTCGGGACTGCAAGCGCTGCAGCACGCCCACGCCCACAACCACACCCGGGACAACATCCACCTCACCACCACCATCCTGTGCACCCTGCAGGACCTGGCAGCTCAGGGCAGGCGTGTCCGGCTCCACTGGATTCCCAGCCACGTTGGCGTGCGCGGCAACGATGCTGCCGACGAAGCTGCCAAGCGAGCCGCCCACGGCCCAACAATAACCTGGACCATGCGCCCTAGCCCGCAGCAGCTCAAGGTGCAGGCTAAACGCAGGGCCCCCCAAACGCCCACCAGCTGCACCAGGAATGGGAAGCAATCAAGAGGCAAGCGGCGTGGTATGCTGCAGCCACAGCCTATCGCCCACTGAACCCATCCCCCCAGCAGCCCAGAGCGAATGGCGTGCTGCTACAGCGTGTAAGGCTGGGCTACTCCACGTGGAAAGAGCTGCACAACGACTTTGTGGCAGGGAGGTGCGAACACTGCGGCGGCCGCTCCCGACGCCCACTGGTGCACTACCTCCTCTCCTGCCCAGCCACCACCTGCCTCAGGCCAGAGCCAGCGCCAGCCCCTCCCCCTGTAAGCGGCGCCCTACTGAGGGCGCGAGAGGCAAGAGCCGCCCAGGTGGTCCGCTACACCCCAACAAACGAGCTTCTGGAGGTGCTGGGAACAGCACCCCCTCCGCGCTGATTGCCGCCCGCGCCCAGGCGGGCAACGGGAGATGAAGACCACCGCCACCCACTTGCAGCAGATAAGACACGCGTGAGACGCTCCCCCACGTCTTACTGCACCATCCAACACTGACGGGCTGCCCGCTTTGTGTAATGTGTACACTTATACTACATGTATTTATATTATTGTATCATACTATTACTGTATTTGTATTGGATTATTTATTTTATTTTGTATTATGTATAAATGTACGCTATTGCACAATAAACCTATACAAAAAAAACGAGCGTGTTACGTGCTCCGGCACACCCAAAAGCACCAAAACTGCGCCCCACTACCCACATCCAAACGAATTCAGGTAACAAGGAGGGGAACCGACGAGAGATCATTATTTAAATTTGGGGAGAGCTGTTTTATATAAAGTGTTTCTAAGATTCGAAGGGTAATAGGGCAATTGTGCGAATTCAGAATTTCAAAGTTTTCTAAGGAGATATTACTTTTACACTTCATTACGTGATCTCTTATTGATGGAATTTTCTTTGGTTTCAAGTATCTTACCGGTTCTATTACTTATATCCATATGGAAAAACTTTGAAATACTGAATTCGCACAAATGCCCTATTACCCTTCGAATCTTAGAAACACTTTATATAAAACAGCTCTCCCCAAATTTAAATAATGATCTCTCGTCGGTTCCCCTCCTTATCACCTGAATTCGTTTGGATGTGGGTAGCGGGGCGCAGTTTTGGTGCTTTTGGGTCGACCGGAGCACGTAACACGCTCGTTGGCAAGGTTTGTGATTTTTGTATATTAGGTTTTACCAATTTTTCCTTCAATTATTCGTTTAAAATTCATTTTAAAACAGTTTTATATAATCATTAGATTCATAAATCAAATCTCCCCTACCTTAATAGATTTTAGCAATTATACACTCGCTAACTAACTTAAATATTTAAAATCCTTTCCTCGTCTCTCTATTGTGAATTTGAGCCCCATTTCGAAATATTCACTTTAACTCTAAATTTGAAATTCAAAGCTAATACTAGCTATTAAAGTTCTAGATGTACATTTAGCAGTGCGCTCTTTTAACAGTGCAAAATATTTTGTTTCGCTTAATTGTATTTTAGGCCTAGGAAATACCGTATTGTGGTTGAAACGTCGCCGGTAAATAAAAAGGATGATACCAGCTATTTTCCTTGTCTTGGGATTTCTGTTAAACATTATATATATATATATATATATATATATATATATATATATATATATATATATATATATATATATATATATATATATATATATATATATATATATATATAATTTCTCTCTATAAATCTAATCCCTCCGTCGTTATGCATTCAAGCCTTTCAAATATAATTTTGCTAACTCGTTAGCTTTGCTTTTATTTTCCTTTTGTTTCATTTTTGTTTAATTTCACCTTTGTGGGCATTACGCCCCATTTTATTTTAATTGTTTTATTTATTTTGTTACATTTTGTGTTGGGCACTACGCCTCTTTTTATATATTTATAATTGTCTAGTATTTGGGCACTTCGCCTCTTTTGTTTTATTTATTGGTTATTGTTGTCTTATTTGCATTTGGCACTTCGCCTCTTTTGGTTTGTCTTTTTATTATTATTATTTGGGCACTTCGCCTCTTTTTATATGTTCATTTGTGGAATCTATATCGTGGAGGGTATTATAATTTTCATTATCTGTACAAGGCTACTTGATTTTCCCGGGAGCATAGTCTTCCACTGGGGAATAGTGCTCTTCTTGTAGTTCGTCCAATAGCTTGCTGCGGTATATCCAGGTCCGCTTCTATCTGCGGGAGGATTTCGCTTTCGACTTTTTCCAAGGTATTTCTCCCTAGCCTTTGGAGGACTATATTCAGTGGCTTAAGTTCTGCTCTTGCGTGCAGTTCCGTCGGCCGAATATAGTCCATTCTGCTCGCGCCGGTTATAAGCAGGGAAGCCTTGTTCTGGACTTTCTGCATAAATCTAGGAGAGGTTGAACTAGCTGCCTGCATAACCACTGCAGGGTACACCAGTACTGATCGCACCAGGATATTGTACAGTTTTTGATGTTCTTGGCGCTGAGGTTTCTGAACCTGTATAATTTTCTCAGTTCTCTCTTGGCTAGGAAGATTCGGCTGTTGATTTGCGCCATATACTCCGTTGGGGTGATGCGCAGACCCAGGACTTTACCCTCGTTGGAGTACGGGTAAAGCTCGTCCCTGAAGATGACGTCGTCCCTTTTCCGGCGCTTCATTGGGAAGATCTGAAACTTTCGACGGTTGGTTTTAATTTTCCACTTTCTCTCGAATCGGTTGATGTTATCTATTTCGGCAGCTTGAACTCCAGCGTTCCTATAGGAACTGGGGATAATTTGAGTGATGCCATCTGCAAACTGCAGATACATCACATCCTCCCCGACTGGAGCAGGTAAGTCCAACGTGTACACAAGGTACAACAGCGGACTCAGGCAGCTACCTTGTGGAACTCCGGCCTCTAATTCGAATATGGGTCCTCTGTTGCGCTCGATCGAAATTTGAGCCTTTCTCTCCATGATGTAATCACAGAGGACCCTTTCCAGGATAGGGTTTAGCTGGAGGCCTAAGATCTTGAATTGTAGACCTCTTAGCTAAACCTTATCGAAGGCCTTCTGTACATCTCGCAACACCACGTCTATGTACTTCCCTTCAGCTTTACAGCGGGCTAGCTTTTCGGTTAGGAGGGTAAGTGCTGTGTTAGTCCCCCTCCTCCTGCGGAACCCGTGCTGCTGAGGGTTGTGAGCTTCCAGCTCAGTCAGCTGATCTTGTGGCCTGTTAGCTAGAAGCTTCTCGTAGACTTTGCCTACGAACTCAAGGAGGGATATTGGCCTGTAGTCCACCAGTTGATCGGGGACTTGTTCTCTTTAGGGATAAACATGATTTTTAGCCATTTTTAACCCATCGGGGAAGTAGCCTGTATTCAGGGAAGCGTTAAAGATGTTAGTGATTCCCTGAATGATCTGCCGAGGGGCATGCACCAGATTATTTTTATTGATGCCCGTCTAGCCTTGCGCCTTTTGTTTAAAGGTTTTTATGACTTCCATGACCTCTTCCGTTGTTATTGGTCGGCCATGGTCCGCCATTTCCCTCCCTTCGTTGACGTAGGCTTGTGGGTGCATTCGATGTATGATCTGGTTGAGTTCTTCAATCAGATGATCTTCGAATTCCTGGTCGAATTCCGCATCGTCCTCTGGTGTTATTGAGAAGATTTCCTCCCAGAACGTGCGGAATCTTTTCCACACGACCGCCAGATCCTCCAAGTAGTCCTCGCCCTCCTTAATGCGGGGCTTTCCTCTACTTGGGAGGCCTATTAATTTCTTCACTAGTCGCCAGAATTTATCGGGGGCCACCTCGCTGTTCATCCTGGCTATTAGACTGTTCCAGATCTCAGCCTGCTGTTGGTTAATAGCCAGCTTTAGCTCGTCGCGCAGGCGACGCAGCAGCGAGCGAGCTCCCGATTTGTACCCGCTCTTCTTATCTCCTCATACACCTCCCAGTGCTCCCTGGCGATCTCTTTCATCTCCTGGGTCCAACGAGGTTGTGGAGGAGTCTTGTACCCTATCATGGGTACACACTCGCGGCCAGCCTCGATGATGAGGGCTGTTATCCTTTCCAGCTCCCCGTCAATCTCCTCTAGAGTAGCCTCGCTTAGGTCGGCTGGTTCGAATACGCATAGGATGTCTCCGTAGCGTTTCCAGTCGGCCGAGGCGTAGCTTTTGCGGTGAGGGACCGGAATCTGGATCGGAGCGAGTGAAATGGTGGTTAAGATCGCTGGGTATTACTGGTCCTGGCTCGCTATAGTAGTTGAATGGGAAGCCGTCACTTGTCATTATTATGTAAGGCTTTGTTGCTGCCCGAGAGGTGATATAGGTCGGGAATTCCGGTCCTATCCTCTGGATGTTTTTGCATAATCATTTCCAAGTTATGGCCTCTGTTATTCGTGTTACCGTTACCATACCCAGCCGTTCGGCCTCTGGCGTTGAGGTCGCCCTCAAGGAATACCATTCTGCCGTGACCGAACAAGGTCTAAAAGTTGTTGAGGGGCAGGTACGCTCTTCGAGGGGGTTGATACGCCGCCGCGATCACGAGGTTGCCCACTAATGTAAGCATCTCTATCGCCACGAATGACTCGTCCAGTTCTGGAAGGTGCCTGAACGAGAGATTCTTTTTGATTGCAACCGCGGCGCCGTCAAACCTCTCGAGAATATTTTTTTGTAACTACTCTGTAGCCTAGTATCTTTATTTGGTAAGATGTATCGATACCTTGCTTTGTAATTAAGATGATGTCGGGGTCTAGCACACGGAATATGTTTCCATACGCCGTTATTTTTCCCTCCCATCCATTAACGTTGAGTTTTACAATTGTCAATCTGTTGTTCGGGTTTTCCATTCTCTTTTAATGTTTTCTGGTGATGGGAAGCTTTTTCGCATTCCTTTTCTTTTTGAACTCCGTCGTGGTTATTTCTTCCAGTGTCTCCTTGTAGAGGGTGATGCTATTGTTGAAGAGGTCTTCTTCGCACTGGGCATCGTAATCCCACTTATAATATATCTTTCGGATTCCTATTAGGATCTTGTTGGTATCCTTATCTTTTGGGAATGGGAACTGCTCCGATCCGTATATTGTGAGGTTTAGCTCATCCGCATCGAGAGATCTTTTGGTCACCCACTGCTTCTCTCCGTTTTTCCCAGCTTTTGGTGCAGCCTCTGTGTCTGAGAAATCCGTGGTTTCCGAATCCTCCGAGATTTCCTTATTAAGTTTGGAGTTGTCTGAAGATCTGGCAGCAGCCTCCCTTTCTTTTCTGGCTTCAATTCTAGGGTCCAGCCTTTTGGTCTTTTCTTTGGACTTCCCTTCTTGTTTCTTTACCTCTTGTGCTGTCTTTGGAACCATTTGCAGTTGTAGGACGTCCCCTGATGGGGGGTCGTCCGGGAACCACATCTGGTTCAAGCCATTTTTGGCTAGCATCTGGTTCAACACCTTTGCAAAACACCCAGGCTGTGTTAGATTTCTGACATGGGCATACAGGATGCATGTCAGAATTCTGGTAGACTCCTCATTTTGTATTTTTGATTGCAGCCTCTGAATAAGCTGCTTTTGCGACGAGCGTATGTGGTGTTTGCTTTTCTGGTCGCCTCTTCTTGGCTCTGTTGTTGCTTCTTCCCGATCAGGAACTTTTTCATGGGACAGGCCAGAGCCATTTTCTCATGTCCCTGTCCGCAGTTGATACACTTTTTGCGAGGGCTCCGGCAGCTTTTCCAGTGATGTCCGGGTTTGCTGTATCTGGAGCATAGTTCCTCCAGCGCCTGACATTTCCGGGTGCTGTGGGCCTCCATTTTGTAGCAGCGGAAGCAGAACTGGATTGAGTGGAATTCCTCCCTCTCAATCTGCTCCCCGCTGATCCTGGCATTGAAAAGCAGGAGCCCAGACTTCTTCGCCTTTCTGGCCATGGAAGTTTCTCCAAATATTATTTTGAGTAAATATGTAGATTAGCGACTCGAACGATGGGACGTATTATTTCATCCGTGTTCCAAAATGATTCATGTTTTTGGAGTACATTCAAGGGGACGGCCCGTGTGGGGGTAAACACAATGAGGGGACCACACTACGATGATCCTGAGTTTCATTAAATTAGGGGGGGTCTGGGGGCATATAATCCTAATTGTTTATAGACTAATACGCTAATGTTTACAGAGGTGAATGATTTAACCAAATCATGTCAGCGCCTTTAATCGTTTTGCGAATTATAATGGGGGTGGGGTCTGACATCAGACGACTCAAACATGCATGAATATTCTGGTAGGGGTGAACGAAAATATTTACCAAAAAAACACTTTTTTTGTCTGAGTCGCTAATCTACACATATTTACCTTATTTTGAAGACATGGGTGTAGTCAGTGTTGTCTCTTTTATTTTGGAATTTTACAATATCCGTGACCTTTGACCATGAGTGATTCTTCATAATCTCATCCTGTATTTCTTCTCAGGAATGTTCTCCTATCCAGGGTTCTAATTTCCTGCAGATCACGCTCCTATGCGATTGAATCTGTGGTGGAATTGCTGGTTGCAGGCCAAGCTCATGAAGGACCTCGACCGCAGCCTCCTTTGTCATAGCTTCTACATCCTTTTCTGTCTCACAGACAGCGATGTAACCCGCAGGGATCTCCAGTAGCCTTATCATGGCTATCTTAAGTTTCCCATATACGGCTTCAAAGACCTTCTCCTTGGTTGGTCTGTTGTGCCCACTTATGGTGCGAAACAGGGCCTGGGGGGTCCGAGCTTGGGCCATTTTTTCTGTACAGGCCCCAAGGGGCGGTAAACCACCGTGGGGTCGCTCCTTCTTCTTGGTTATTTGGTTTCTTGCCAACTCTTATATTTTTCTGCTTGTCCCAATGATAAAGAAGTTTCCTTTTTCTATTAGAGCGCTTGAGGGTGGCTAGTCCTCAAACCTGCTTTCCTGGGCGCCCCCAATTATGCCCATCACATGAACGGCATAGTTGGGACGTGGCTAGATGAATGGCAGTTCAGTTCACTTCAACTTCCCTGCCCCAGCAGGGAGGGGGGATGCGAGGGCGAATTAGCCCGACATTCGTCGATTTATTAGTGCTCTATAAATTCCTTCGGTTCCCCGTAGGAAAATGTGAATAAACAATTCACGTATAAAGGCACGTTGCTTTATCGGCGAAAAATGTCTTCTGAGTTGGGTGAATTTGTCCAATTTTTCTATCCTGTCATTTTTTTGGTGATTTTTATGTCACGGAGGTAAAAGGGAGCCTTGCATTGAGCATATGTATGATGGGAGTTTTGCAAGCCAGCTACTATTCAAGGCATGGACTGGATCCTTGGAGGTGAAGAGACGAACATATACATAGATGGAATTGAGGAGAGGACAGATGCGAGTGGTGCCTATTGGAGCACAGAGAATCTATTGAACATTTGATTGTTGAGTGTGTGGGCCACAGTAAGAGCAACAATGTTTGTTGTGATAATGAATCTCATTTAGACCTGGTATTTACAAGAAACCTATTTGATGTTGAGAACGTTCAGTTGGTGTGTCCTCTAAGTAACAGCCATCACTCTAAATAGTTTTTGATTTTTTTATTGATGATGGTGACATAACATATAACATAATTTCACAGATGACAAAAGCCACAAGTGCCTATCAAAGGTCATCCGCATCCATCAAAACCCACCCACATAGGACTATATCAGATCATGCAACTACTTTATAAACAATCCATAGGATTGTGTGTCTTCCAATCATCAGGTATTTGTCCATATTCCAGTGACCTAGTATACAACTTCTCCAGAGCTATTGAGATACTTTCTACCTCTTCTTTAAGTATCCTAGAAGGAATATTATCAGGGCCGGAGGCCTTGGTAGCATCTAACTCACCTATTAGTTTTTTTATCATCCTTCAATCCACACTAATGGTAGTAAACACCACTTTCCATGACCCATGAGTACTATACATAAGACTATTTATTTCTCCTTTGTAAATACTGATGCAAAATGACCATTTAGTACCTCAACTATTTCCTCATCAGTTTCTCTCACAGCCCCTTCATATTTGATAGGTCCTATTTTAACTCTGCCAGACTTGTTATTAATTTTATAGTAACTAAAGAACTTTCTAGGATCTTTGTTGCTATCCTGAGCTAATTTAATATCTGACACCCTTTTGTTCTTCTTTATAATCTTATTTAACTCATTCCTAGCCATTCTATAATCACTTAAATTTTGAATAGTATTTTCTACCTGTAATTTTTTGTATGCCCTTTTCTTCTCTGAAATTTTTCTAGCTATCTCCTGATTCCACCATAATAGTTTCCTACTTTTGTTCCTAATGGCTTTCATTGGGATATATTGCTCTTGGACTACATTTATTATATGCATTTTTACCTCTGAATTCTACATCCCAGTCTACCAAATTTAGCAAGCTTTGAAGTTTTACGTAATCTCCCTTATGAAAATTTGGAACTTTTACAGCATTCTCAGTCAATTCTTGAACTAAATGATCACTGTTAGAAAGTACTAAATCTAATATATTGTCCCCCCCTCATTGGCTCATTAACAAATTGATTCCAAAAATTATCCTCAAAGCATTCTATGAACCTGCGACTTGTTCTATCCCTACCTATCATATTTTCCCAGTCCACAGAGTTTAAGTTAGTTGAAGTCCCCAATAATAACTGCATCTGTTTCACATCCCTTACTTATTTCCCTTATCATTAGTTCATCTATATCATCAGTCTGCCCAGGTGGTCTGTAAAAAGCTCCCAAATGCACCATTCTGTTTTTACTGAACCTAATATCTATCCAAAGTGACTCAACTCCATCCTGCTTTATTGAAGTATTTAAACTTGAAACAATGTTGTTTTTTATATAGATAATTATTCCTCCAACAATCCTACCTGTCCTTTGACTAATGTACATATTATAACCCTGTAAATCAAATTCACTTATAGTGTCACTAAATTCTATTTCATTAACCCATGATTCAGTAACATATAATATATCTATATCCTCATCGCTAATATAACTAAATAGCTCATCCTTCTTGTTTCTAAGACTACAAGCATTTGTATAGAAACAATTTAACCCCCCTATCCCTGAAGCACCTCTTCCAACCTGAATGACCTCACTTCTATCGCCTTGGAACCTATTTCTGTTATCTGCCAAGTCGATCCTATTTTCAGTACTATAATGTCCTCTCATAATTTCCTGACCACTATTAGTATCTAGTTTCCCACCCACAAAGACCTAATAACACGATCTGTGAGGGAATCCCAACGTGGAAGATCTTTAGCAGAAAGGAACTCCCATGTGCAGCAAAAGGCGCGGCTAGGACTAAAGTGGTAAGCCTACCCCCCCTCCCTTCCACAAGCGGTAGCCTCGAATCGAGTCCCCCACGATTCACCTTTATGCGGGCTAAAATAGCTCTGCCAGAAGATTTGAGGCCCTTCGAGAGTAGAGCTGTTTCCCGCTAACCCCCAACTCCGGGGAGAGCCTCGTATATAAATAACGCTCGACTCCCCGGAAGACACACACAGTTGAGGAGTCTTGCCAGAGCCCAAAAGATTTCCCAATGGTTCCAAGTCAAGTGCTAGCAACAAAGCAAAGTGACAGCTGGACTATTTTGTGTATTTGGAATTAGCCCCAGCCAGGAGGTAATTCCACTGAAAGATCGCCCCCGAGTGATTTTCCCGACTTCTTTCATCAACTCCTGTCAAAGCCCCTTATTTCGGGTAGCCAAAATACTCTCCCCTCGACCGGAAGTTACCCTTCCCCCTTGCTTTTGGAGAACCGTCATCACTCCAACCTCCCGCTCTGAATTCCGAGCGGTCTCACCTCACGTACAGAAAACATCCGTAAGCCAACCCCCCTGCCCCCTTCAGTAACCGAATTGAGTTAATCTCCCCCCGCCTTCGTTTATTGATGTGATTTTTGCCCGTTAATTCTCTGAGGTAATTTTACCCTTCAAATCTCTTATTATTTTTTTTATGTAAATAAAATTCTATTTTTATACATGTCTCTTTAAATAACCTTGAACTTTGCCATTGTCCATAATTCCCGTCTGAACGCGTGGTTTTCTGTCCCTTTTGTCGGTCCGCTTTCAAGTTATTGGTCCTCTCTCAAAGATATAATATGGTATTGATATAATGTAATGTCATACCACAACACAATCATACTCCTCCTACAACACATCTACCCCCCTCCTACTCAAATGCAGTCCATCCATCGCATACATTTCTTTCATTCCAACAAACCTATCGCTACACATCCACAAACATGACACGTTCCATCTCACACATCCTCCTCACATAATCATTCAGCCCAATCGCACAAGACATCCATTCTTGGAAGCACACCTGTCACAACACCTTTCATTCTACCTTCTTTCACCTTTTCAATCAACCTCTTGTACCTCTCATGTAACTCACATGCACCCACTTTCTTCACATCATTCCCTCCTACATGTGTAATCACAACCGCATCCCTTGCACAGCCAGACACCAGCTCCTCATACCTATCAGACAGAACTCCACTCCAGCACCCGACAAACACACCCTCAAACTATTCAATCTACTTGCATTCAACTTCCTATCTAAATATCTAACTCGCGAATCACCCATCACAAGCACTTCAGTCAGACTCCAATTCCTAACCCCCACAGACCTAACTCCATCCCCACTCCTATTCTCATTCAAACTACCAGTCACTCTACCTCCATCCCCACCCCCATCAGTCATATCACTTCCAGTTACTCCCTCTCTTAGGGCACTGAATCTATTAGTCAAGCTAATAGGTTCTGTGTCCCTCTGACTCACACACCTATTCTTTCCCTGGCTAACCACCTCAACAGAGGCAACCCTATTCTCACAAAGAACAGGAGAAGCCTCCCTAGCTACACGTTTCCTAACCACTCTCCACTGTCCCCCATCCTCACTAGGCCTATTTCTAACTAATCTAATGGGCTAACTTCACTATCCCTAGAACTATCATATCCTACCTCCTCCACCGGCCCTCTACCTTCACCTAAAACATCTATCTGGCCTACCTCACCACCTAACCTAATGATAGTAATGTAAGGTATAAATACTGCTTTCATAGAGGCAATTATGGTAAGATTAAGAGAGTTATTGATTGACTGGAACCAAATATTTGAAGGCAAGACTGTGTTGGAGAAGTATAATGTATTTTTTAATATATGCACTGAACTAATAGAAAAATATGTGCCTAAAACAGAAATAATTATTGGTAAACCTAAGGCTGAGTGGATGACCAAGGAAGTAAAGAATCAGATAGTTGTCAAGGAAAGAGCATGAAGGCAAGAAAAACTCCCCTTAGAGCGGAAAGATATAGACAAGAGAGAAATAAAACAAATGCTATGGTTAAACTAGCCAAGGTACTCTTTGAAAAGAAACTTGCACATGATATCAAATGTAACCCAAAACATTTTTGGAGCTTTATCAGAAGCAGGACCAAACTTAAAGAAAATGTGTTGAGAATAAAGAAAAGAAATGGTATGATGACAGTGAATGATTTTGAAACAGCCAATGAACTGAATCAACCATTCCAAAGTCTCTTTGTGAATGAATCTGAAATAAATATGCCAGTTTTTGGTGAAGGGTATGACATGCCTATCTTGGAAAATATTGAAGTTACCTTGGAAGTTGTTTCAGTTCTATTAAGGAAGACTAATACGAATAAATCTATGGGACCAGACGGAATCCACCCTAAGTTTTTAAGCGAATGCCACATTGAACTAGCAGTCCCAATAACAATATTAATAAAAGAATCCTTGGAAAATGGAATTTTGCTCACCTTATGGAAAGTTGCAAAGATTTGTCCTATCTTTAAAAAAAGGTGACAAGTTGGATCCTCTTAACTATCGACCGATATCCCTTACATGTATAGTAGTAGTAGTAGTTGTTGTTGTTAATTTGGGCTTTTTGGATGGTAGTCACATGAGCCCTGCTACAAGTAGTTTGTTGCATGTAGGTTACTTGGTCAAGTTATTTTAGATGGTACCTAATTAGTAATAGTTGTGACTTAAGTTTATTGCTCATATTCCTGAGAGCTGTCCACTGTTGGTGATGAATTTTGCCATCTCATTGAGGATTTGTTGATGGATGGGGGGGTCAAAACCTGCTCCATCTAGCAGGATTGCCAAGGTTAGCTGACGGATTCCCAGGCTTGATAGGAGGGCCCTCAGTGTGATATGGAGGCTGTAGAAGCGATGGCAGTGTAGCAGGAAGTTTTCCACTGTCTCCTCCTGATTCTGGCACCACCTGCAGTATGGGGAGTCTGTCAAGCGAAGTTTGTACCTCTGCCTGTTCAGGCCACAGTGTCCAGTCTTCAGGCGGAATAGGGCCACATCCAGGCGACGGTGCTTGTGGCGGCTCCACGGTGCAGGGGAGGTGTCGCTGCGGATTTGTCCAAGGCTGGTGTCTTGTAGCACAAGTCTAAGTTCGGTGTCCCACTTCTTTTTGATCTCTTTCCTGGTAAGAGTTCGGGCATCGTGGTATTCAAGTTCAAGAGGTTCCTCTGTGTCTGGAACCGCCTCCCTTGTGGCTTGATCAACAATTTTGTTTCCCTGAATTCCAACATGTGACGGAACCCATTGCAGCGTGATCTGCCGTTCTCCTTTTTTAAGGTGGTGTAGTTGTGCCTGTATCTTGTGCACCAGGGTAGTATAGGTGCGGGTGAGCCTATTGGTAATTAGTGTCAGACTAGTTTGGGAGTCAGTGTAGATCACCACCTTGTCAGTTGTTATAAGGTTGATGTTGTCCAGGACACACAGGATGGCATGGAGTTTCGTGGCTATATTAGAGTGGCTGGGTGGTAGCCTCCAGGTTCTGCAAAGTTTGGAGATGGAAAAGTAGACTGCAGATGATGAAATGCCCTTTTCTGGTGAGTGGGATCCGTCTGTAAAAACTCGGGTGTGTGAGGAGTACAGCTCATTGTGCCTGTTGAGGAAAAGTCGTTGGGCAAGTTGGGGTGGGTCCATTTCCTTATGGAACTTGAGGTCTAGGTGGAGGGAGATTTGGGATGCAAGATCGTACTGTGGTGGAATTGGTGAGACAGCTGAGTTTGGGCCTGGTATGTAGGGCAGAGGGAGTGAGAGTGTTTTTTCTATCAGGGGGAGGTTCTTGGCGGGGTCGACTCCTGGAGACATCAGGGCATCATTGAGTATTGTGGTGACTGGGTGGAGCTGTGGCTGCCTTGTAGACTGTGTTGCACATTTTCACATGGCGGCTGTGGTCCAGTGGCAGGAGTCCTGATTCCACGTGGAGGCAGGGGATGGGTGTGGATATAAATGCCCCAAGAGCTATCCTCAGTGCGGTGTTCTGCACAGTATCCAGCTTTTTTAGGTTGGTAGGTGAAGCGGATCCATAAATGGCCGCCCCATATTGTAATTTGCTGAGGATAAAGGTTCTATTCAGCATAAGGAGTGTATTCCTGTCAGCTCCCCAGCTGATCCCCGAGACCCGCTTCATGATGTCCATGCGCTTCAGGCAGGCAGTGCGGAGGTATGTGATGTGCTGCTTGAAAGTGAGGATAGGGCCGTCAAAAACTAGGCCTAAGAGACTATGTGATGTGACATGGGATGGCTGCCCTTTCTATGGTGATTGTTGGTAGCTGGGGAATCCTCTTCTTTGTGAAACACATGAGGTGGCTTTTCTGTGGATTTATCTTCAGGTCCCATTGTGTTGTCCACTGGTATAACAGGTTTATTATTTCTTGCAACCCCTCTTGTGCCTGTAGGAGTGTATCAGCTCTGTGCAGTATGGTGATGTCATCTGCATAAACTAACAGGGTGGACTGTGATGTTGAGATGTCTCTCATCAGGATGTTAAAGAGTGTGGGGCTCAGGACTAATCCTTGTGGTATGCCACGCTGGAGTGGGTGTGGTGAGGAGGAACTGTTTCCCACAGCAACTGAAAATGTCCTGAGGGTAAGGAAATCCTGGAACCATCTTAGGGGGGCACCATTCAATCCCATTATTGACAGTTTCTGAAGTATTCCCCCATGCGATGCTGTGTCAAACGCTCCCTGCAGGTCGATGAAAGCTGTGAGGAGGACGGTTCGGGTCTGGTAGGCTCTCCTGATGTTATGTTCCATGATGAGGAGGAGGTCCTCTGTGCCTCTCTGAGGGTGGAAACCAAACTGGTATACTAGAAGAAGGTTGTTGTGTTCCAGCCACCGGGTAAGACGAGTGTTGATCATCCTCTCCATCAACTTGCCCAGACATGAGAGAAGACTGATGGGCCTGTAGGAGTTGGGGAGCTTTGGATCCTTGCCTGCCTTTGGTATGGGGATCAGCATTGCATGCTTCCACAGTGTTGGGAATGTTCCTAAAGTCCAGCTTTGGTTGAAAAGTGTGAGGAGCTGGGCCCGTGCTGTGTTGGGAAGGTTGGTGATGAACTCATTAGGCACTTGGTCTGATCCCACTGCCTTCCCTTTTTTCAGGTTCTTTATTGCACAGTCCAGTTCGTGGAGGGTGAGTGGAGATGACATGCTTGTTGAGGCATGCAGAATTTCTGGTGTTTGGGGTAGAGCCAAGAAAACAACAGGGTCTGGGAGGCCATAGATGGTGTTGTAGTGTGCAGCCAGTAGTTCCGCTTGTTCAGATGGATGTAGGACTCTTGTGTCTGGACCTCTTAGGGGGAGAGAGGAAGGGGTGGGTCGACCAGACATGGCACGGATGAATTTAAATGTTTGAGCTGGACTGCTATGGAAGGATAGGGATGAACAATGGGTGATCCATGAGGCCTTTTTTGCATGAGCTATTGTTTTTCTCTTGACCGTATCGAGTCTGCGATATGTGATTTGGTGGTGTAGGCAGGGACACTTCCTCCAGGTGCTCCAAGCTCTTCACTGATCATGTACCGCTGTCTCACAGAGTTCGTTCCACCAGGGGACTCGAGGATGGGGGTCGTATGTACCGTTTGACTTTTTGAAGTGTTTGTGGCCTATTTCAGTCAGCTGTGTTGTTAGGTCAGCTGCCATGCTCTCGGTGTTTGGGGATGTGGGAGTTTGTATTGCAGCGGCATCTGCATTAAAAGCTTCCCATTTTCCTGTATTTAAGAGCCAGCGTGGTCTCAGGGAGATTGGTGGTGGGGGAGGGTATTGCCTCCTATAGGGATGAACACTGGGAGGTGGTCACTACCCATGTATGGGCCTACTTCAACTTCTGGCATCACTGAATAGCCCACTTCCCAGGCAGAGGTTTAGGGTAGATTGGGTGCCCCTGAACAGATCAATCCTTGTGGGTAGGCCCTTGAGGAGTGAGGAGGGTTAGTGGTAAGGTGAGCAGTGAATTAAAGAGGGAATGACCCGTGGGGTTTATGGTGCTTCGAGGAATACCTGGTTGCCAGTGGTGGTGTCTTGCATTGAATTCCGCCATGACTAGTGTTGGTGGGGTTAGCTGGTTGAAGTAGCGAGTGAGTTCTGCTTCTGTTACATCAGTGCATGGGTTATATCATATAAATATGGTGGCCCATCTCCTGTTTAAAGATATTTGCACTGCCATGGTTTCAAGTGTCCCTACCGGGAATTGCTGCAAGGAAATTATGCACATGCCATCTTCTTGTGGGTAAGTAGGACAAGCCCTCCACCTTGCCTGTTTTGACGGTCCTTCCTATGGATGTTGTAGCCCTGGAATGATATACTGAGGTGTTGTTGGAGCCATGTCTCACAAATTCCTATTAGTAGCGGTTGGCACCGTTTTGCCTGCAGTTTGACATCTGCCAGCTTGCGGGAAAGTGAGTGAGCATTCCAGAATATGATGGTGTTTTGCTGATATGCCATGATTACTGGGTGAAGATAGCAAGAAGGGCAGGGATGAGATGGCGGAGGATTGATAATATGGAGCAGCCTTGTTGGTAGAGTGAATAACCTTTTCGGAATATGTTGATAAGTGAAGGGACCAGTGACCACCAGTCGATGTCTGCCGAGTCGCCTGTCTTCTCCGGTATTTGGGGTGTGGGACTGGTCCGAGATTTAGTTCCTGTAACTTTTTCAACATACGTCTGATAAGTGGGCTGTTCACTTTTCCTGGTGGTAGGTGTGGGGTGCACCTCAATGTCAGCAAACGGATGGTGTGCGCTGGAGAGAACGTGCTGGCGGGCCAGTGTGTTGCCTGTAAAATGGCGGTGTGCTTGGGGGTGGCTGGGACTGTGTGTTTGGGTGTCAGTGCGCTGAGAGGTTGTGGCGTCTGCCTTGCATGTGTACTGATCCTCATTTATCGTGTCATTAAGGATAGCAAAGGAAATATTTAGAATCAAAGTGGTAGGCATTTTGTTCGGTGCAGCAGGAGGAGGGATGCGAGTTCTTTGGGTGCGTGCACTGGTGTTAGATTGTGTGTTTGGGGAAATGGGCTTTGGTCTGATTTGTTTGTGTCCTCTGTGTTCACTTTTTGTTGTCTGCAGTGTTCATTAATCTCTTCTGCCTTCAGCAGTGCTGGACAGTTCTTGCTTAATAAACGGGGATCTTCCCGGCAGAATTAACAGTATGGGGTGTTCATGCACTGATTCCCCTCTGGTGTCTTGAAGGGATGGTAGCCACTGCAGTTATTGCCCTTGACTTTGTACCTGCAAGCTAGTGCTCCGTGGCCAAACTGATAGCATCTGCGGCACTGGAGGGCTGGTAATTTGAATTCGGTCACATTCTTCACTTGGTGCCCCAGTGCTATTTGCCTGGGGAGCTGAGTGCCCTAGAAGGCCAGCCTGAAGAATCTGGACCCATCTACTTGTAGTGGTAAGGGTAGGACCTCCTTGAGAGCGACACCAGCATGGTCAAGGAAGTCAAATTCTTCGGCCAGGTTCTTGGCAGTGTACTGGGGGCTGAACGGTCCCACCTTACCATACAACAAGCCGGGGTTGAGGCCTCTGGACTCCCAGCACTGTACCCTCCATGAGCCAAGGGTGGTGATATCTTCTAGTCTGCAGTCTGCATGCCAGCTTGTTCAGGCCATCACGGGTCACCTCCAACTGTATAGCCTGGCCAGTGCCCAGCTCCCTGACGCGGTCTTGTAGTATGTATTTCCCCAGCAGGGATTCATTAAGGGCCCTCCCTGGTCAGGGCTGTTGGGTGGGCGGTCAGCATCTTACCTTCAGTGGACTTGATGTAAATTTTTACATTTGCCTGTTCTTCACCTGGTCCACCCTCTCTTGGCTGGTCACCGTCATGGTAATTTACCCTTACCAGCTGTGGTGAGGGCTGGTTTGCGTTCCTGCCATATTTTGAGGTGGGTGGTTGATGGTCACAGTTGGCTTCTGCCTCCAGGGGTCGCTTAGCTGCCGGTGCGTGACTTACTTGCATGGCAGCAGCTGGTTCATCTTCCTCTTCCTCAGATTTACCCATGACGCACTAGGTATACATCGGATGTCTCCCCTGTTGTTACTCCAAAAACGATTAGGGAAAACAAATGAGAGAGAACCGGTATGAAGAAATCTCATCGAGAAACCTTTCCGAAAAGGCCTATTATAAATGCGGACCTTTGTTTTTCAAAATGTGATATCTTCCAAAAATCTGAAGTACCTCCATCGTCCGTGAGTCTTGAGAATCGAAAAAAAAACCTGTATTCCTTATGTATAGTATGTAAAATGTGCGAAACCATCATTAGAGATAAGGTAATTGAACATTTAGAGTCAAATGGTATCCTTAGTAGAAAACAGCATGGTTTTAGGAAGAAGCTTAGTACAGTAACAAATCTCCTCAAGTATTTGGAAGCACTGACAAAAGCAGTTGATTTGCAAATACCAATTGATGTTAACTACTTGGACTGTAGAAAAGCTTTTGACACTGTGCCCCACAAAAGGCTATTGACTAAATTGTATGGTTACAGTATTAGAGGTAATGTGTTGGAATGGATCAGGAATTTTCTTGCTGATAGAAAGCAATTTGTGGAAGTTTGAGGTCAGCATTCCACTCAGCTAGCAGTAACATCCGGAGTTCCTCAAGGGTCTGTCCTTGGGCCAGTCTTATTTTTGGTTTTTGTTAATGACTTGGTAGAAGAACTTGAATGTCCATCCTTAATGTTTGTGGATGATGCAAAAATCTTTGTTAAAATTAATTCTGATGAAGATATTGAAGCTATGAAGAGGGACTTCCAAAAACTTCAGAAATGGAGTGAGAAGTGGATGTTAGAATTTAATCCAGATAAGTGCACAACAATGCATATTGGACATAGGAACCCTGGAATATCTTATACACTAAATGGAAGAGAAATTAAATCAACAGAGAGTGAAAAAGACCTAGAAAATATAGTGGCCAAAGCAAATAGAGTATTGGGATTGATTAAGAGAAATTTTCTATATATGGACATTGAAATGTGTCACACACTATACTGTTCTTTGGTCCAGCCACACCTTGAATATGCTGTCCAGGTGTGGTCCCCTTATTATAAGAAGGATATTGAAGAACTTGAAAAAGTTCAAAGAAGGATGACCCAAGTTGGTACCAGAGTTGAAAGAGTTACCTTATGAGACTAGATGTAAAAGACTGGAAATAACTTCACTACAGCAACAAAGACTTTGTGGAGACCTGATTGAGGTATACAAGATCATTCATGGTTTTGAGAATGTTGATATGAATAACTATTTTGAATTCAATACTAGTAACACAAGAACAAGTACTTATAAATTAAGGAAGACTGAACATATCAGAACTGTTACAAGAGAAAATGCATTTAGTATTCGTGTTGTCAATCCCTGGAATGATCTCCCAGAGTATGTTGTCAGTGCTTCATCAATAAGTGCCTTCAAGAAGAGACTTGACAATCAATGGAACCACAGTAACTAGTCATATGAATGATACTGGGAATGTCTTGATTTAGTGATATGTGAGCAGAGTGAGAAATATTTTTCTATTTTTGTTTCTATTCAGAAACAAATCATTATATATAATGATAATAACTAGGATCAACATGACCGATGAAAAGGAAATTTGACATTTAATTAAAGTATCTGAAGGAAGCGGACCTGTAAAGGTTAAAACTGCGATCATTTAAACTACTAATGTCCGATACTTTGTAAAATAAGTTGAGGTGGGACCCAACAAGACAGTCTTATTCTCCCACTAATATCAAATAGGTAAGGGAGAAATTGAAAGAAGAATTGGTGATAGAGCTGGGAAGAGAAAAGTGGGAGGAGGTGAAGAGAAGGGAGGATTATCGACTGAGTGTGGTGCTAGGATTTGAGTGTGGAAAAAAAAATATAGATGACAAGAGAATAGTAAGAGCAACAAAGAAATTTTTGCAGTGTGTGTGGAAGAAGATAAATGAATAAGGCTAATTAATTATTTCTCCTCCACAGAAAATAAATCCTATATCCTGATACAAAGGGTGGCTCAACAACCTGAACCTAGACCATCCATGAAATTATGTCAAGTTATGTTAAAGATTGCCCATCCCTGCACTAGACCCTCGATTCTTGTCCTTGTGACTGTAGTGATTAGATTGTTTGACTGCTGCTGTTCTACAATTATTGTGATGGTAAACCTGAAGATCGGCGGCATGACTGATGGGACACAAAATATTTCGGCCCTGTTCCAATATGTTTCACCTTTTTTGAGTAAATTCAAGGCGACTGCTCATGGGGGAGATATCACTGCGGGGGGACCCCCTACGATGATCCTAAGTTTCAATCAATTGGAGGGGTTCTGGGGGTCACAGCCCCTAGTATATAATCCTAATTGTTTATAGAATACTGTCCTAACGTTTTTATTTAACCAAACGCTCATGAATATTCATGTGTGGGTGAATGAAACATAAACGCAACTTAGTGTCATTTCAGCTGAAAAAATACACCTTTTTGGGTGCGCCGCCGATCTTCAGGTTTACCAGTGAAGGTACCAATTTACTGAGTGAGAACACTTCCTGTTAAAGAAACTTAATATCAGGAACCTATAGCATACATCCTAAACTGACTGGTTTGGGATGTGCTCAACCGGGGATCCTCCATGGATGAAATTCCAGATGAAGATGAACTAATTAATCCTCCAAGACTCTCTGCAAAGAAAACACAATCACCCTCTTGTAATAGGGATGATACATTGGAAGGTATGCCAAAACAAACAAGGATAAAAGAAATGCATGCTAGGATTGCTCCTTCCCAGGCAACAGGCCAGTCCACTGATGAACTCTTCATAACATACCGTATTCAATTTACTGTTGAAGTAGGGTCATGTTGAAAGCCTATTGGCTTGTTGGTTGGCTGTAGTTGGGAGTGCTTAGTTATACCAATCTGGGCAGAATTTCGTTGGTTCAGTTTTAGTATATTCATTATAATGAGACTTGAAGGTTTCTATAGAAGGTGCCTGAATAGCATCCTCTGGTAGATTGATCCATTTGTCAACAATTCACAGAGAAACAGTTCTTCCTGGTATGTAGGTGGCTCCTCTCCTTGAATATTTTCTTGCTGTTGCCTCTCAGGCCAGTCTCACTTGGGGGAAAGTAGTGAGAGAAATTCTGGGTAACTGTGTAGAGTATGGCTGGATCTGAGTCCTAGCTTATTTTGGGCTATTTTTTCTAGCTACTTTTTCTGAGCTGAAATCTATGTCAACGCAGTTTATGGCGATTTCCGATTATATACTGGGGGCTGTGCCTCCCAGACCCCCCCAAATGATTGCAATCTCAGGATCATTGTAGTCCCATCCCCCCAACAAGCTGACACTCAAAATAAGTTAGAATCGCATGCACCCATACTCACAACATTTACCAAGTTCTGTTCTTGTTGTCATTTTAAAAACTTGAATCATGTTGGCTCTGCCACGATTAAATTTCAGAGTTGTGAGATGCTTCAGTGAGTGGATGAGTCTTGTTGCTCTCCGTTGAACCCCTTCTATCAGCTTGATTTCTTTTAATTTGGAATGTGACCATATACATGTAGCATATTTAAGATGGGGCCTGATTAAGGTCTTATACAGTGGTAAAAACATATCTTTGTCCATGACATCAAAGCTTCTTTTCACCAGGCCGAGCATTGTATTGGCCTTTTTTACCTTGTTGACAATGTGCTTACTAAAGGTGAGATCACTCTGTAATGTTACTCCAAGGTCCTTCTCTTAATCGGTCTGGGTTATTTGACCATTTCCCATGGTGTAGTTATGTTTGGGGTTCCCATACCCAAGGTCCATCGTCTTATGCTTGGAAACATTAAATTGAAGCTGCCATGTACAGGACCAGGCTAAAAGGGCAGCATCCAAATCATCCTGGAGGGAGTTGCACAGGTGCTCATCATCAAGATTAAGACTGATTTTCATATCATCTGCAAACATATGGACTGCATTCTTAACTACATCTGGCAGATCATTGATGTAAATTAAAAAGAGGACTGGGCCCAGCGCACTCCACTCAGAACTTCCTTCCAGGTTGGTTCCATTTATAAGCACTCGCTGGGTATGGCCTGTCAGAAAGCTACTGAGCCACCTTAAAACATTTCCTCTTATTCCCATAAGTTCAGTTTTGGCCAGCAGCCTCATGATCGGGACTGTGTCAAAAGCCTTTTAGAAGTCCAAATAGACAATGTCTACCACCTTAATGGTGTCGAGTGCACTGGTCCATCTCTCAATATCGTCAATCAGTTGGAGGACGCAGTCTCTTCCACGGATAAAGCCATACTGTTGATTGGAGAGTAAATGGTTGAGTATGAGGTGGTCCATTATGTGGTCTCGTAAGGATCCTCTCTATAACTTTACATATGACACAGGTAAGGCTAATGGGATGGTAGTTACCAGGATTTGATTCTGTCTCCCTTAACATAACATAACATGACATGATTTCACGGATGACAAAAGCCACAAGGGCCTATCAAAGGTCATCCGTATCCATCAAATCCCACCCACATAATGCATCCATAGGATTTTGTCAGATCATGCATCTACAATATACAATTTAAACAATCCATAGGATTATGTCAGACCATGCATCTACAATATATAATTTAAAGCCTCCATAGGAGTCTGTCAAAAACAAAATCAAAGTCTCCCAAAATATATAATAAAAAGAAACTGCAACCACAGGAATGAGTCAAGAAACATACCCCCATACCAAAAAGTAAGAAGTTAACCCTCCATCTTCATACAATCATCCAATCTGCGCTTGAGAACATTCAAGTTTGGGCTGTCTACAGTCTCAGGTGGCAAACTATTCCAATAGTCCACCACTCTGTTAGTGAAAAAATATTTTCTAACATCCAGTCTGCACCTCTGATTTTTAATCCTTAAGTGGTGACCTCTAGTTCTATTACTACCTTCTAACTCAAATAACTTGCTGAAATCCAATTTATCCATCCCAGAAAAGATTTTAAAAAGCTCAATCATATCTCCCCCCACACACCTTCTTTCAAATGAGAACATATTTAATACCCTCAGTCTATCTTCATATTCAAGGTGCTTCAGGGATGGTATTATTTTTGTTGCCCTCCTTTGTACTGATTCGAACAAGTTTATATCATGTTTAAAATGTGGTGACCATGCTTGTATACAGTACTCTAAATGTGGCCTGACATAAGAGTTATATAGTTTAAGGATAACCTCCTTACTCTTGTAGCTAACATTCATTTTAATGTAACCTAGCACCCTATTTGCTCTATTTTTTTGCCTCAATACACTGCTTTGAAAACTTCAGTGACCTATCTACTACTACTCCTAAGTCCTTCTCATCTTCAACTGAATTAAGCCAATACCCATCCATCTCATAGCTAAATTCCATATTATCTCTCCTCATGTTAATAACTTTGCATTTATTAAGGTTAAAAGTCATCTGCCACTTGTGAGCCCAAGCTAACAACTTATTTAAGTCATCCTGCACTTTAAAGCTAGCCTCAACCTCTTTGACTAGAGCTGCCAATTGAGTGTCATCAGCAAAAATTGACACTTTGCTACTTATAGCCTCCCCAAGATCATTTACATAGATTATAAATAATAAAGGACCTAAAACTGATCCCTAAGGTATGCCACTAATAACATTCCTCCACTCTGACCTCACTCCATTCAGTACAACTCTCAGTTTCCTATCTTTCAGCCATTCAGTTATCCATTTTAAAACTTTCCCACATATCCCATGCAGCTTTAATTTATAAACTAGTCTTCTATGTGGAACCTTATCAAAAGCTTTGCTGAAATCTAAGTAGATCACATCAACTTTCTCACCCCTATCTAATTCTTTAGTTACATAATCCATAAAATCCAGTAAATTAGTTAAACACGATCTACCTTTTCTAAAACCATGCTGAGCATCATTAATTAACCTACCACACTCTAGATGGTCAGAAATCCCCTTTAACTATCTTCTCAAGAATTTTACAAACGATAGAAGTTAAGCTTCTGGGCCTAAAGTTATTTGGGTCCTCTTTACTTACCTTTTTAAAAATTTGCACAACATTTGCTAATTTCCACTAATTAGGTATTTCTCCAAACTCTAGTCATTTAGTATATATCTTCTCAAGAGCTACTACAATACTATTTACACCTTCTTTGAGTAACCTAGAATAAATGTTGTCTGGGCCAGATGACTTACTAGTATTTAACTCCAATATAAGCCCTTTAATTATTTCCCTATTCATATTAACGGTATTCAACTACTTCCCTTGACCTAGAATTATCATCAATTAATGAAAGATGATCATTAAGAACATTACTATTTCCTCATCAGATTCTTGCAGAGGAAGGGGGATGGCTGTTTGTGGGGGTATTAGGACAAGTTATGGCAAGTCAGGACCTGCAGCCGCACGCTCCTGCCTCATCTATTTAAGAAGCAGTAGCTTCTTGCAGATCATCAGTCACAAATTTTTCAACAATGGAGAAGGTTGAGCACCGCGCAGTGATCAAATTTTTGACCAAGGAAGGCAAGAATGCAAAAAGAGATCGATGAACGCATGGTTGCAGTGTACACCGACACCGCCCCTTCCTATGCAACCATTGCTCGCTGGAATAGGGAGGTCTGCCATGGTCATGAGTCCCTTGAAGATGACCCCCATCCAGGACACCCGTCAGACGTGACCAATGAGGACAATTCGCCTTGCCTAGGTGAATTGTTGTGCCTCGCGCTCTTGCCCATGTGACCGTTACACGCCCCCCCGCGCACTCCCGTTCGCCCCAACGCTCTTTTCACCACGCATACTCCTCTAATTAACTTACTTCGTGGAACCCGTGAGGGTAACCACAGTGCGGTGTCCAGATGCCTAAGGGCCAACTTGAGACTCCGAAGAAATCAACGGTCACGGATAACAGCGAAGAAGAGGCCGCAGTCAGCGGATTGGTACGGCGACTCACACGTGCAGGCGCCCAGGAGGTCACTCCAAATAAGCCCTAGTAGGCTATCACCAGATTGGCTCCCCTCCCCCCAAAAAAAATCATATAACCGAAGAAAGAAGCCTTGATTCATTGAAAGAATGATGAAGACACGCTATTCCTGGAAAAAGAATCACCATGAGCGCACTTCAGAACAATGAGGAAAGGTAAGAATGACACCTAGCTAACCAGTTAGCTTTAATTCATAAAAAAAAACATTAATACCTACTAGCTATAACAGTACCACATTTTTATAATGGCTCCAATCTTTTCAAACCACAAAATTTATTTGATGATTCATTACTTCAATGGCTTTTCCAATACTTCTATGGCTGTTCAACTACTTATGTTTTGTTTTCTACTTTGCAGGGTAGTTTTCTCTGATGACCGTGTGCATAGTGTAAGAAGTCCGTTTGGCGAAGAATTTATGGCTGAATGTCCAACAAAAATTATGGTGTGGCGAGCCATTTCAGTGCAGGAAAAAAGTTGTTTGCGCATTGTTTAAAAAACTATGAACCAAGACGAATAGGGTCACTCCTGCTTGTCCTTTGTACTCAGGATGGGTTTGTTTACACAGACTTGTGGAGTATTTGACTTCTTTTGGGGGGTAGGTGCATGCTCAGGCGCTGGGGGAAGGCCTCCTCCTGACACTGGAGCATGGCTTTACTCTTTTGTTTCTTTTTTTTTATGAGGGTCTTGTTTTTGCTCTATTTTATATAGCCTAATTTATAGGCTAAGATATTTTTTAGTGACTTATTCCCATGTAAGCAGTTGCTAGGATGGTCCCCTTAGAAAAAAAGAAAAAGGTTTTTGAGAGCTGGTTGTCTGACTTAGTCTATCTCTAACAGTACTGTGTCTCGCTTTTCACTTTATTACACATGTTTGACCTGTTCTTAAATTTGTTTCTCTTGTTATTTTTTTGCTTTTGTTTTGTTTTTATTTGGCAGAAGAGCCCATCTACCATCTAGCAGTCGCCAGATGGGCTCTTAAAAAAATAAAATAAAAAAAAGGTTTCTGTAATCTGTCAGGTTAGGTTGGTGAGGAGGGATTTCATTGTGTCCCTTTCTTGATGGCATTTTTATCCATGATTTACACACAGTAACCTGTAGACATCCCTTCAAGCCCTTTGTTCACATATCCTCCACAAAGGGCTTCTCTGTGTTGAATTCCCTTCTGAGCTGCACCCTATAAAAAAAAGGTTGTATACTCAGTTTATATGAGTGTGATTATCAGTGTGAGAAGGGTTGATAAGCCACATAAAAGGTTGGTTTAATGAGGGTTTGAGAATGAATGTGGTGACTGAGGAGGAAGGGAAGGATATATTGTGTATGGAATGGGTTTTGTGAGGAGTCCTAGGGACCTTCTTCCCAAGAGTGAATTCTGACTCTGACTGTATGAGATGCTACAGTACATACCACTAAATCCGTATGAGGTTAGGACTTTAAAGGGCACTGACGACACTTTGTGGGAAATCAGTAGAGGTGGAGGTCCCTGACACTCATATAAATGTATTCTCTACTCTTTAGTGCAGGTTATTAGCAAAACCAATAAAACTAGACAATATTTTTTAGAAAAAGTCTTTACTATTTTTATATAGTAAGTATTCATAAGTAAATAAAATCAGAACTATCACACCCCATAATCCGAATGAAATTATCACTAAACCAAATAAAAAAAGTGTTTTCTAAGATCTACAGCTCCATGGACACTATCATAATTCTCACTCACAACATATCCAAGAACATCAAAATCTACATTATATGACTTGAACTCTTGCTGCAACAGAATTTAATGATCATTTCCCATCTCAAAATTATTCATTACACTCTTCACAACCCATAACCTAGAGTACAATAAGTACCCCTGCATCAAATTGGTCTCAAAAACAATAAATAAAGTAATTAGACAAATAAACACACTCCACATACAGGAACTACATTCAGGATATCCAAAGAATTTTTCACCCACAAGTAGTACATCTGCTCCCTACTTGCAAATGCCAGTATGGCCTGGCTACACAATCTCGCAACAAAACATAACAGAAGACAAACCAAGAACTCCGCCTCACCATACAATGCACTTACAACATGTTTCAATCATCTATACTGGAAACAAAAGTCATGCCCATCAATACTTAGTCCCCACCCAAGTTGTTTCTTCCTTTGGCACTCTGGAGTTGCACATTCCCTGCATTTTCACATTGTAGTAGTTTATTGTTGTCCGCCTCCCCAACCCGACTCCAATCCCTTTCTTCTTTTTCAGGTTGTGTGTGAGTAATATGGTCATCGTCACTCCAGGTGGGGGACTCGATGGACCTCTATCGCGCCTCACACTCATCTTTGTTGTTTAACAGGGATTTGATTTGATAATAACTTAAATGTGACTTTGGACAGTGTTTAAATTAAAAGTGACTAATGAACTCTAGTGAATGCTTGAATGTAAAAATACCTGATAGTAGAGCAAAGACTCAATTGGACCAACGATAGGTGAGTCCAATCTGTGTGAAAGTAGTGTGGTTAAGAGTGCTAGTTGTAAGAATGATTGAGTGTGGTAGGGAGTAGGTAACTGACAATGCCTTCTCTTTTCCACCTCTGTGGTACCGGTAATAACAGTCAGTTGTCCTCTGGCTTTTAAGAAGTGGCAGGAGTCGGTCGAGACCCTCGTGTGTGGCACTCACCTGAGAAACGACCATTCTACCGTGTGCGTCCTAGAGAGCCTCCCACTCTCCATGGCCATTCAGAATCCCCAACATCCCAGTCACTTGAGTGCCTCATAACATAACATAATTTCACGGATGACAAAAGCCACAAGGGCCTATCAAAGGTAATCCACATCCGTCAAAACCCACCCACAAAAAGCACCATCACCAGGGGAAGACAAAATCAAAGTCCCCCACAATATAATATAACGGATGACAAAAGCCACAAGGACTCATCATAGGTCATCCGAGTCAAACGGCCTCTTTTTTAAGGCACCCAAACTCCCAGGAAAACTACATCCAGAGGATTGCGTCCAGAAACAAGGGTATCACCAATCAAGGCTTGTCAAGAACTAAATCATGCAGCTATAGATATATACAAACAATATTAATATATACAAAACTTAGGAACCATCACAACCATTTCTCCACATAAACTCATCCAACCTACTCTTAAATACATTTAAATTTGGACTACCTACTACCATCTGCGGCAATTTGTTCCAGAAGTCCAGAAGTCTACCAGTCTCCAATACAGTGGTTCGAACCAGAGGGTGTCCCAGGTCTCTGAACCCAGTACACTTCACCGAGTAATGGATGTCATTGTCCCTCAGAAAGCTAGCCTGCCTTCACTTACCCTTCCATATGATCCCCCTTTTTGACCAGTCTAAATTGCTTGATAGTTTACAAGTGCACCCATTAGTTTGGTATAAATATATTTGAGTTTGTGTCCACCACATTATTATTGTAAGGCGACAAATATATTTGAGTTCGTGTCGGCCAAGTTATTATTGTGAGCGACCTATATATTAGTATATATTTAAGATTGGTGTTGGCCAGTGTATTTTTGAGTTCAAGTGGCCAAGGTATTAGTGTAAGGCCACCTATATATTAGATTTATATATATATATATATATATATATATATATATATATATATATATATATATATATATATATATATATATATATATTTAATTATTTGGGGTTTAGGTTAAAGGTTATAGGGTAGTTTTAAAAGTTGGGGTTGATTGTTTGGTTTGCATTATTTATTGGGTTTTAAATAAAATTAAAGATTGGACTCTCTCCTCAATATCCTCTCCTCCAACTACTGGGTTGGCCTTCTCAGGGCGGCGGGGATAGTTAGTGTGGGGGTTGTGACCCTGCCGCTTTAGTGGGCCGAAAGCAACACTAAACCCACATTCCAACCTTATCCTAGAATTCATGAACCTTGAGAACCCGGAGGAAGAATCGACACAATTTGATATCCAGTCCTTTACTTTACAAGAAAATTACAAATATAATTACAAGAAAATAAACACAGGTGTGCACCTAAAATAAATAACCTATACTAAATTACAATTCTCCCAACCGAAAACAAAATACCAAAAAAAACTATGATGGGCGCAGAGAACAAATCTGTACAATACCACCAATCGGTACTTGATCAAACAATGTCCACGCAACAAAAATGACAAGAAAAACGAATGAAAAAAGGGGTACAGGATTATCACTCATGTACTGAATGGTGGGTGGTAGTAGGCCAATAAAAGGGGGGTATGCTCATCAGCCAATGCAGGTGGCAAGCGAGGTAAGAAAAGCCCTCCGTGTTAGGGCTGGGCGGAGCACTCGCCTAGAGAACTCCTCTCGTAGTCCGTTTAAGCTTCGACTCTCTAAGTGTATATTCAAGTGCGCATGACCAATTCTATGGAAACTTGATGATTACTTAATTTACAGCTTTAACAATTCTATAAATATTTATACTTATATTATATTTATATATTTAATAAAAGATTATTTTTAACAAAGTACAATCTCTGAAAAGAGAAAACAAACATCAATAAAAAACTGAAAAACAAAACAAAACAAAATTTAAATGCCAGTTATTCACACACACCCGTTCTCACAGAGGGTGGGAAAAGGGTGCGAGAATGGCCCTTCACACACATCTCACATTTGCTCCACCACACCTCTCCTTCCTTAGGCCATACAACCACAGTCACTCACAATACACACTCAATCCTTACTCATGTTACCTTTCATACTCAATCGTACCCATCTGCACCCATTCACACTCTTCTACTGGTCCCTGACTATGCGTAGCAATCGATCGAGGTCATTCGTCAGTTGTCTTGTCAGTCTCCGTCTCCTCGTCACTATCAATCATGTCATCCACCATACTCTTTATTTCATTACTAACTCGCTCATCTCTTGACAGAACTCTTTCATACTTTTTCATTCAGAACCTTCACTATTCATACCTCCATTCATCATCTCTTCACTCATGGCCCTCATCAAACTCAAATCACACTCTTGCGAAACAGACAGGTCACTCACATCCCCTCTATTCTCAACAGACATACCAGAAACCCCTTTGACTAGTTCCCACCAGAAACCTGCACTTGACATTTATCTGTCCCCTTCCATTCGACCATCCTCCATTTACCTATCCATTCTGCCGGCCCAGTAAGCTCGACATCACTCCAGCTGGTGCAGCCTTCAGGGCATCCCTGTAGCTGACAAACTGCTGGGGTTGAGGAAAGCTCCTGGGCTTCTCAAATTCGTTCAATCACTTATATTTCACGCTCTTTCATTCGCTTCACCTGTCCAATCATCCGCTTCTTCACTACATCGTACTTCAGCTCACCCACACTCATTATCAAGCGAGGTAAGAAAAGCCCTCCATGTTAGGGCTGGGCGGGAGCACTCCCCTAGAGAACTCCTCTCGTAGTCCGTTTAAGCTTCGACTCTCTAAGTGTATATTCAAGTGCGCATGACCAATTCTATGGAAACTTGATGATTACTTAATTTACAGCTTTAACAATTCTATAAATATTTATACTTATATTATATTTATATATTTGATAAAAGATTATTTTTAACAAAGTACAATCTCTGAAAAGAGAAAACAAACATCAATAAAAAACTGAAAAACAAAACAAAACAAAATTTAAATGCCAGTTATTCACACACACCCGTTCTCACAGAGGGTGGGAAAAGGGTGCGAGAATGGCCCTTCACACACATCTCACATTTGCTCCACCACACCTCTCCTTCCTTAGGCCATACAACCACAGTCACTCACAATACACACTCAATCCTTACTCATGTTACCTTTCATACTCAATCGTACCCATCTGCACCCATTCACACTCTTCTACTGGTCCCTGACTATGCGTAGCAATCGATCGAGGTCATTCGTCAGTTGTCTTGTCAGTCTCCGTCTCCTCGTCACTATCAATCATGTCATCCACCATACTCTTTATTTCATTACTAACTCGCTCATCTCTTGACAGAACTCTTTCATACTTTTTCATTCAGAACCTTCACTATTCATACCTCCATTCATCATCTCTTCACTCATGGCCCTCATCAAACTCAAAGCACACTCTTGCGAAACAGACAGGTCACTCACATCCCCTCTATTCTCAACAGACATACCAGAAACCCCTTTGACTAGTTCCCACCAGAAACCTGCACTTGACATTTATCTGTCCCCTTCCATTCGACCATCCTCCATTTACCTATCCATTCTGCCGGCCCAGTAAGCTCGACATCACTCCAGCTGGTGCAGCCTTCAGGGCATCCCTGTAGCTGACAAACTGCTGGGGTTGAGGAAAGCTCCTGGGCTTCTCAAATTCGTTCAATCACTTATATTTCACGCTCTTTCATTCGCTTCACCTGTCCAATCATCCGCTTCTTCACTACATCGTACTTCAGCTCACCCACACTCATTATCAAGCGAGGTAAGAAAAGCCCTCCATGTTAGGGCTGGGCGGGAGCACTCCCCTAGAGAACTCCTCTCGAAGTCCGTTCAAGCTTCGACTCTCTAAGTGTATATTCAAGTGCGCACGACCAATTCTATGGAAACTTGATGTTTACTTAATTTACAGCTTTAACAATTCTATAAATATTTATACTTATATTTATATATTTGATAAAAGGTTATTTTTAACAAAGTACAACCTCTGAAAAAAGAAAACAAACATCAATAAAAAATTGAAAAAAAAATGAAACAAAATTTAAATGCCAGTTATTCACACACACCCGTTCTCACAGAGGAAGGGAGAGGGTATTGGATAAAGGGTGGGAGAATGGCCCTTCACACACATACTCACATTTGCTCCACCACACCGCCACAACATCCTCTTTCTTTTATGGGTTTAGTCATTCTAGTAGTGTCATTGATATACTCAAACCCTACTTTGTGACAAAGAGTACTGTATATGATTTTTGTTACCACTTGTAGAGATTCATCTATTGGTTTTGTCATCACTTCATCATCATCATCATCATCATCATCATCATCATTAACTCTATAATTTAAAAAGGGGACTTTTTTGAGTATTTGAATAATAATTTCATCTTAGTTTGGTTATGACTTATTTTTTTATCAAAGTTATTTCTAATAATTCTTTTATACTATCAAAAAACAAAATAGTGAAGTTCAGAAATAAATATAAGTATCGAAATTTTGTAATTTTTTTAAAACCCAAAGAATTACAAATGGTGAAGTTCAGAAAATTTATTTTTATATATCTTCTATAACTATATTTTAGCAACAGGATATTTTGAAAGGGGGGGGAAATTTAGTTTAGAGTTCCTTTTTAAAATTATTATAATTGTTGAAGTTCAGAAAATTTATAAAAATTTAACCATGGCTGTTTTTTTTTAGATTTTAAATTTTATTTAGTAGCGAAGCCATTGCCTGGTTTGTTTAATAATAAGAATATTGATAATAATACATATTATTATTTCAGATTGTGTTAACTCAAGAGCTGGTATTATTTGATGAAATTCCACCCTAAGTACATGCAGCTCTTGAGTTTTTAATGGTGGCAAACCACTAAATCATTTATAAAATTTACAATGGCCAGTTGATATAGTGCTCAATAAATTAATTTATTAATGTGTTTAGTTGTATATCATGGACCTTTCTAATCCTCAAACTTCAAGTAATTTTCAAGAACAAATTCCATTGGAAAATTGTATGTATATATTTATAATTTCATTTACATAGATCTAAATTTTTACTCTATTACAATCATAAAAATGCTACAAGTTTTATCAATTTTACTTTAATTGGCCCTTATCTCTGTCTCTAATTCCGTTCCCTCTCTAACAACTATTGTGCTCTACCGCCCCCCTCCACAGCTCCTCCCTTGATCTTTATCTTGACAAATTTAGTAACCTTCTCGCTAGTCTCTCCCCATTGGGTCATCTTCTCATCAGGGGGGACTTCAACCTCCCAGTCACTAACCCTAATCTACCTGCCTTCCTTGAGATCCTTGACCTCTTCTCCCTTACTCAACGCATTTCTTCCCCCAACACACTGCCATGGTAACATTTTAGTCTTTGTAATTTCCGAAAGTCAAATTTCCAACTTAACCACTTCTATCCTGACTAATGCTATTTCTGACCATTACCTTATTAACTTCAATGTCTCAACCCCCACTTCTTTGTCCTCTTGGCCTCCTCTCATCCCAAAACCTTATCTACGGCTAGCCTCCATTGACATCCCATCCCTCCTTAATGATGTTGCCTCTAATTTACCCCTCCTGATGCTCTCTCCTTCCCTGACCAAATCCTCTCATCCTTGGAGCAATCTCTCCTAACTTGCCTTAATGTCCACTCCCCCATTATTAGTCCTACTCCTTCATCCTCTCGCTGTCACCGCGCCCTATGGTACTCCCTGGAACTCCTACACTCAAGACAGTCTTTATGTGCCCACGAAAGAGCTCTTCATAAAGCTCGCTCCTGTGGGCAAGATACAACTGCTCTTTCGCATAAATTGCTAGCCGACAATAAGAATGACTTCCCGCCGTTTTCCGCCTGCTCTCTCCCCTTACTTCCTCACACCAAGTCCCCACATCCATCAGCCCCACCATCCTCTCAAAATTCTTTGCTGATAAGGTCATCAACCTTTGTGCCTCCCTTCTACGACTGCCAGACCAGTCCTTTCACATTCTCCCTGATCCCCCTCCCCCCAGCCCGCTCAATGTATTTCCTGCCGTGACCGCTTCTGACTTCTCTGCCTTACTCTTGCGCTCTAAAAATCTGGCTCCCCTTGTGACTCGTTCTCCCCAAGCTATTAATCAAAATATTGCCCATCATACTCCCAATGCTCCTCCACCTGTTCAATACCTCCCTTGCTACTAGTGTTGTCCCTTCTTCCTTCAAATATGCCCAAATCCATCCGATCCTTAAAAAGCCGAAGCTTAACCCTTCTGACCTAGCTAGCTATCGCCCGATCTCGCAACTTCCCTTCCTCTCTAAGGTCCTTGAGAGAGTAATTGTTTTGCGCATTAATTCCCACATCGTTGCCTGTAATATTGATGAGACTTACCAATCAGGTTTTAAAGCTGGGCACTCTACCAAAATCACTCTACTCAATGTTACTGATTGCTTACGTAGAGCTGCTGACCAGGGTTGTGCCTCCATCCTCATTCTACTTGACCTTTCCTCTGCCTTTGATACTATTGACCATTCCATCTTGCTTGATCGCATCCACTCTTTCCTTGGCATTTCTGGCGTTCCTCTCAACTCGTTCTGCTCTTAACCTTTTGTCTCACACCCAATCTGTGGTGATTAATGATGTCTCCTCTGACCCCACTCCCATTCGCTTGAGTGTCCAAGTCTCTGTCCTAGGCCCTCTCCTCTTTTGTATCTACTTATTCCCTCTTAGCTCCCTCCTACGTAATCTTGGTTTATCCTTCCATCTCTATGCTGATGACTCTCAAATCTTTATTTCCTCTTACCCCTCGACAATTGCCCACTCAATTTGTGACCTCCTATCTGCCTATTCTTCTATCTCGGACTGGCTATTGGCTAACTTCCTCAAACTTAACCACTCCAAAACTGAATTTCTTCTGATTGGTACCCCCGCTCTAGTATACAAAGTTAAATCCCTCTTTCCCTCCCTTTCCCTGGGTGGAAACTCTGTCGCTTTCTTTGACTCTGTTAGAAATCTGGGCATTGTGTTTGATGAGCATCTCTCCTTCAAGCCCCACATCCACAATATTAGTAAATCTTCCCTTTGTTTCCTTCAGTACTTCTCCCGCATTCGCTCTCACTTTGATCGCCAAAGTCTTGAGACTGCTGTCCATGCCTTCATTACCTCCCACCTTGATTACTGTAACTCTCCTTGTAAATCTACCATCTTCCTCTTTACGACCCCTTCAGCTAATCCAGAACTATGCTGCCCGACTACTCCTCCATCACTCTCGCTTCTCCCCTTCTAAGCCCCTGCTTCATGAACTGCACTGGTCACCTGTCAGATATTGTTCTCATTTCAAGATTCTTCTCTTCACTTTCAAGGTCCTTCACCAAAAGGCCCCAACCTACCTTTCCTCTGCCCTTTCCCACTGTCTTGCCCCTTGGGCCCCTTCGATCATCTCATGCTCCTCTCCTGAATACTCCTCGCTCGTCCCTCTGCTCAATGGGCGACCACTCCTTCTCAGTCTGTCCCCCCAAGCTTTGGAATGCTCTTCCAGCTGAAATTAAATCTGCTGCCTGACTTATCACTTTCAAGCGACTCCTGAAAACGCATATCTGTTTAGGATTGCCTACTCACCCACCTGATCTTAGCCCACAGCCAAACGTGTGCTCTGTGAAGCCCTCCGGCCTTGAAGAGCGCATTATAATAAATACCAATTTCATATTTTGAGTTACTTAACATAACATAACATAACATAATTACACGGATGACAAAAGCCACAAGGGCCTATCAAAGGTCATCCGCCTCCGTCAAAACCCACCCACAAAAAGCACCATCACCAGGGGAAGACAAAATCAAAGTCCCCCACAATATAATATAACGGATGACAAAAGCCACAAGGACTCATCATAGGTCATCCGAGTCAAGCGGCCTCTTTTTCAAGGCACCCAAACTCCCAGGAAAACTACATCCAGAGGATTGCATCCAGAAACAAGGGTATCACCAATCAAGGCTTGTCAAGAACTAAATCATGCAGCTATAGATATATACAAACAATATTAATATATACAAAACTTAGGAACCATCAGAACCTTCCCTCCCCATAAACTCATCAAACCTACTCTTAAATACATTTAGATTTGGACTACCTACTACCCTCTGCGGCAATTTAGGTATATAGTTTAATCATGATGTAATTCATGAAAGCTGGGTTTCAAAGTAAAATGATTGATGAAAGTTATGATGTATTAGATAAGTTACTTTCTTTTCTTTGTAGTAAATTTGGATCAAACAGATGAACAAGATGGTAGACCCAAAAGTAAATTACGACGAGCTTCAACTGATGTTATGGCACAAGAGTCTCGACCACAACAAAGAGTTCGCTTTCATACTTTGGCGGCTGGAGAGGGCAGACAACTGTCAACTGAAGGTCAAATGAAATTCTTCCATGTGTGATTTTAAAATATTAATTTTAGGTTTGGGAGAAATATTTTGGTTTTAAGGTGTAAAAGATCTAAGAAATTTTACCTTATATTTCTGGAAAACCTGCTACAAAAACTTGGGGCTACAGGTCACTTAAGAAAAGTTGTATATTGTGTGCTTGTGTGAGATTTTGGCAGTTAGTAATTGGAATATCATAGATCTTATTTCAAAGTTACTGAGTATTAAATAGTATTATTAATTTCTGTTATATCAGAGTTTGAGCTGTTGAGTGCAAAGGCACATCAGATTGGACCTGCCACTCGACTTGGAGGATGGCAAAATACTATTTTTACCAGACGGCGACAAGGCTGGACTCCAAAATCTGAAGAGGAGGAAGTGCAGGAAATTGCCCAAGCCATGGAAGAAGATCAGAGATTAATGGCAGATGATGTAGATGGGGAAGTCCTTCGAAGGTGAGTAATTTTAATCCAATTTTAAGTATAAGTATATAGTAATTACATGAATTATCAGTGTGTAGAAAGTTTCACTTTAATGTATAGAAAGTTGGAAAATGTAATACACATAGCAGTATGTTCCATTCATAATTTGGATTGCAAAGCTGCTGAAATGATTTAATTAAAATTACCAAATTTCACCTTCTTAGTTAATTGCATCATCTGAACCTGCCCAACCAATTCTGGACAAGGTGGTCCCCTGACAGGATAATGAAATTTACAAAGGTCAGAATGGCATGACAATCCCTAAGTGAGCCCCTTAAAAAACAACTCTCATCACACCAGACAACCAAATATACACTCTTAACAAGCAAATAACTTACAAAACACTGGCAAAATTTTGTCAAAAGACTTGATCCAAGAACAAACCAGCAAACTACAAAACACTATATTATCACTCTCCAACACACTGGCAATCTTAAATACGCTTGAGCCATGTTCACTACTTTTTCTATTTAACCTCATTTTCCTTTCTCTTATGTTTGATCTATTCATACTGCTAATAGGGTATGGCCAATTGCATTTTTCATTTTAGTCATTTATTTTGCTAAATCTATTGTGATTTCTCTATTCAGAGATGCTCTACGAGAACTTCCAAAGTCAATCAAAGTGAAAAAGGAGATAAAGCAAAGATTAACTTTGTCCAAGACATCAGAGAGGCATAAGTCTGAAAGAAAACTTTCTTACTTCAAAAGTTTTGGGTACATGCTAGAAATGAAGTGGTATAAAGTGAGTTGGCAGATTTTTTACTCAATGTTAATTAGATGAATATGGATTTAAACCAGTGCTGGGAAATCGAATCAAATTTGAATTGATAAACCTTTAAAATCTATATATTTTCAAACTCGAATCCCCCCTAAAAATTGAACTGAAATATTTTTGAAAACTCTAATCAAAATTTAAACTCAAACCGAAAAGAATTAAAAAACTCTATTTCGAACTTGAATCAATTACAAATATAAGTTTGAAGCGAAAAATTCTGAGTATCATTAATAAAATAATTTTTGAATTCCAAGAAATAGTAGGTAAATGTATATTTTAATCTTTTGTCCGAATTCTACTCCTAATCTTGTTTTGCTAATCACAGAATGACCCAAAGCTAAACCTTTCTTCTATTCCGAGTTTTTAAATCCATAACAGATTTCTTAATGATCCAAGCTGACCTTACCTTCACATCTAAATAATAGGCTCGAACTCTTGTTTCACTAATCACAGAATGACCAAAAGCTAAACCTTTTTTCTTCCCTGCCATTGCAAATAATTTAACCATTGATTTCAATAGAAAGGTACACAGTGAATTTGGGCATCTGGTAAATATGAATAGCTATCTTAAGCAAGAAATAATACTACAGTAAATAAAGAATATACCTTAACTGAAGGAAAATGTGTAATAAAAGGGGAAAAAGTTTTATAAGTTACTTTGTTATAAATTATATTTTATGAGAAAAAAGCATATAGAACTCTGAAGTAATAGATTTAAGCATTTGAAATGCAGGCTCAACTCGAACTTGAATCGAATTTGAATCCAAATCCATATTAAAAAATTGAAAAGCCGAAAAATTTGAATAAAAAAAATATAGAGAACTCGAATCGAAATCCAAATTGATATTTTTAAAAATGCCAAACTCAAATCGAAACTTGAATCGCTATTCATTTCAGTTCCCAGCCCTGGTTTAAACACAATATATTGAAAGGTTTTATGCAGAGACTAGTTTTGACATGTTATAGATCTTATTTTCACTCCATTCAGCCTGAAGATGAGAGCCTAACCTCTCAAAACATGTCTTCAAATTAAAAATTTTAAGATACTGGGTTTAAACCCACCCAAGGTGAGGTTGTTTTTTTTTCTAACTTTGATCCTAAAGAAAAATACTTCTGGATTTATGCAGCAGTTTTCTATTTACTGCACTCGCTTTTAAGAGCTTTAGTACAAATACAAGATTGTACTAAATCATTACATTTTATTGATTTTACATTATTGTCATAACTAAGGTTTATGCCAGTGTTTGGTGTATTAGAAGTGGGTTGGCAGAGACTGGCCTTGCTACCTCTCTCCATTGAGGCAAGGCAGCCCGCAGGCATTCCACCACAAGCACATGCACCGGGTGGTTCTCTAGGTCTTTTAGTGGGGCAGTGTGTTTTGTGCTTGTCTAAGGTCAGAGTAGTCTAGGAGAAGGTGTTTAATTTCATCTTGATCTTGGTTACATCTGATGGATGTTGATGTTGGGGCAAGGTTGATTTATACTCTCTCATGTATAGTGATTTTTCCATTTGGAAGGTGGTTCATTTAGGATGTTTGGCTTGGTAGAAGATCGTAAGTTTCTGTGGATGTGTTTTATGTGATTTGGGGAGGAAGAGGGAAGTTATTGTACAGGTATTGGTAGTAAGCTTGGATTCTGTTTTGAGTCTGAGTTGTGGTAGTTTTGTTGAAAGGTGGTGATTGGGATGGGATTGATTTTCTGCTTTGCTAGTGCTGTGTTCTCCTATGTGAGTACCATTTGTGAGATGAGACTAGTTTGTGTGCACCATGTAATAACTTAGAGGTCTTTACTTTTTATTGTTTGCAGCATGCTTGCCTTGCTTTTGGACAGTGTTTGGGGCCATGCTGGTGCTGCCTAAAATTTTTTGCTGGAGGTGCGGATGAATTGTTTATATGTGTAATTAATGATTCTTATTGTCCAAAGCTGGTATTTGTAAGTGCATTTAAGGCATTGAGTTTCTTTATAACTTTGTGATATGTGTAATAAAGGTCGTGTTTGTGCATGATGCTCTTTGTTTAATGGTAGTTGTTGTCCATTCACTGGGGGTGTCTGATTGGTTCTCATTTGTTTAGTGTGAATGCTGTTAGTGATGATATAGGCTGAAGGCTTTCATTCTATTTTGTGGAGGTTGGGTTATTATGGTTGTAGAATTTTCTGTGTGAATAAGTTGAAAAGTAAGAGTGAAAGTATGGCTCCCTGGGGGATGCCATTTTAGCCCAACAGCCCCTAGCCCCTGAGAAAGGCTGTGGCCTAGACTGGGCTTCCCAACAAGGCTGTCAGGAAGTGTATATTATGTTGTTGGCATGCACAATGCAGTTTTTCATTGTGTTTAATGGATGGGGCTGTGAGTTGCACCCCAGACATACATCTACAAATACCTCAGAAGGGCCGGGTGGTGCCCATTCTGCAGGCTAGCCAAATGGACTCTGTCTTCATGGGAGAGGGATGATTCAAAAGGGGGGATTTCCAAGTAATTGAATGGAGCAGTGAGTGATTTGTGTGTGGATATGTTCCTGGAGGCTGGTTTGTGGTAGGTATGGTGGGAGTGTTAAGCTTATTTGTATATGATATCATGTACTAGGTTTTGATTTTTTGTTCCTTGGAGTGTTGGCATACTCACCTTTAGTCTAGTGGGTGCTGTGTCGGTTTGTGTAGGCTGTGGCAAGTGTTTTGTGTTTGTTTGGTATTGGGGTGTTGTTTATGATGAGATTAGTTGTGTAGTTATGTTGTGCTATCCAGTTAGTTAGAAGGAGTAGCTGTAGATTTGGCTGGAGCTATCTTGTCTGTTAGTGCTGAGCCAAGTGTAAAATATGGTTAGGTAGGGTTGAAGAAGTTGAGTGGCTGTGTCTGCATTTTGATGTGTACATGTAATTATGTCATCTGCATAGGAAGTCATGTTTATCTGGGGAGCTTAGGGTGCATGAATGTCGTACTACTACAGGTTGAATAGAGTTGGTAAAAGTACCGATCCCTGTGGTCCATTTTTTATAAAATTTATAAAGTGTGATGACTGGTCAGCAAATGAAATGTGGGTATGTCTGGCTGCCAGGTAGTTGGCAAGCCATCTTTTGGGGGTTTTTGATTGTGCATGTTACTGTTGTATATTTTGTTTGTGAGGTTGTGGTGGGGAATAGCATCAAAGGCTTTGCTGATCTAGGGTAGTGAGGACTGTTATGTGTGGAGGTCCATTATGTTGCTCATGTCTGGGCCACAGGCGGATGAGTGTTTGAAGTTATGTTAGATGTAGTTCATCTTGCGGTTTGTGATGGGGGCATAGTCTGGGTCAGTGGGGAAGAATTGCCTGAATGAATGACTTGCATATCATCAATGTGGGGTTTAAGGTGGCTGATATGTGATGATTGATGAGGGTGTTTGCTTGTTGTTTGTTTGAGGGTATGGTGTTTTGTCATCAAGAGTATTGATATACTTGTGTCAGTTTAGTGTTTTGGGGTCTAGTATTTCATTGTTTATTTGTGTTTTCAGTGCTTATATTTTGAGTGCAATGTCATGTGTTGGGTGTGTGGAGAAGTTATGCTTCAGTATATTATGTTGTATGATAAGATCTTCAATTTCTGGTGTGAAGTTGGGGTTGTGTGTTTTTCTGTTGCCTTTAGGATTGTGTTTTCTGTCTGCATTCTGTATAATGGTATTGAAAGTGTGTACAGTGGCGTTTATCTCTGGGATAGGAGTACTGTTTAGTGTTTCTAAGTGTTGTTCTGTTTCATTTGTGAAGGCTTCCCAGTTTGCACTGGGAAGCTTGACTGTATTTCTTGTGGAGGGAGTAGGTATTTAGTTTATGCACTGGTGTCAGAGAAGTTAATGGATTTGTGTATTAGGGTGATTAGTCCACTGCCTCTTCCAACAGATCAGTCTTGTTGGATAGTCATGAAATTAGGAAATTTGTGAGTTTGGTGCTTCTGTTGTACTTTTGTTTGTTGTAAGATGGTAATGTGTATGTTAGATTGTTTTATAAATGTATCAATTTCATCTTTTGGCATTTATGCCATCTATGTTTACTTTTAGAATGTTGATGTTAGGTTTGTGGTGTGTATGTGTGTTACTGTAGGTGGATGGGTGGGTGGTGAAGAGGGAGCAAGAGATAGTGATGGAGGTGATAGTAAGGAGGGTAGAGTCGGTGGAGGAAAGATTTGGGTAGGAGGGTTTACCAATTTAGGCTGTGTTTTGGTGTTGGATTGGTTGGGATGGGTTAGAATGGAGTGATGTGTATGTGTTTGTTTTTATTAGTTAGTGTTGTACATGCAAAGTGGGTCCACTTCTTGCAGGAATTGCATTACACTGAACCCTTCTTCTGTTGACTTGATGTGATATGTTTTGATCATATTGGACATGTGTGCTTGTAAATGGTTCCAGGATTGTTTTCAATGTCTCTGGCTTGAAAGAGCTTCTGAGAAATGACTGCTGGAGGAAATGCCCATCCATTTCATAGCTAAATTCTCTCATCTCTTTCCATGTATATAACTGCATTTTTGAAGGTTAAAAGTCTTTGCCATTTAGGTGCCAAAGCAAATAACTTGAGTCACACTGCATTCTAAAGTTACCCTCTACTTCTTTTACAGAAGTTTACATTTTTGTCATCTGCAAAAAATTGATACTTCGCTATTAACTGCTTCCCCAAGGTCATTTATATAGATTACAAATAATAATGGACCCATAACTAATCTCTGATGTACCCCACTGACAACATGCCTCCACTGTAACTGTACTCCATTTAACACTACTGTCTTCTTCCTATCTTTTAGCTATCTAATTGAATACTCGCTCACATATCCCATGCCTTTTTAATTTATTAACCACTCTTCTATATGAAACCTTGTCAGAGGCTTTGCTAAAATATAATTAAATTACATCTACATTTCTCCTTTATCCACTTGTTTTGTTACAAAATCTATATATTTCAGTAAGTTTGTTAAACTTGATCTACCTGTTTTAAATACATGCTGAGATGGCTTGGTATATTTTGGAATCTTGTCTGGTTTAATTATTGATATGCTGTTTTACCAAATTCCGGGAATTATATTGTTGAGCCAGGGCTGGTTGACTGTGTCTGATTGTTGAGATTGTTGTTTCCTAGGTGTCTGAGGTAGATGTTTGAGATATTGTTAGGGCACATGGCTTTAGAGTTTTTGAGAGATTGATGGCTAACTGATCCTTTTGGGGGGTGAATGGAGGAGTTTGGTCCTTCACTATGCATGTTTGTTTGTTTTTTGTATTTTGTAGCTTTAGATTTTTTATCTTCTGTATGTGTGGTTAAGAAGTTGGTATTTGGATAGCATTTCAAGTATATTGATGTTGTTTTGCTAAGATTAGTTTGGTTTGTCACTGTTTCGTGTGTGGGAGTAGGTTTGATTGTGATGTATTTTCTTTAGGATTCTTCACTATGCATGTTTGTTTTTTTTTGTATTTTGTAGCTTTAAATTTTTTATCTTCTGTATGTGTGTGTAAGAAGTTGGTGTTTGAATAGCATTTCAAGTATATTAATGTTGTTTTGCTAAGATTAGTTTGGTTTGTCACTGTTTCGTGTGTGGGAGTAGGTTTGATTGTGATGTATTTTCTTTAGGGTTCTGCAGTGTGTTTATTTTTCTTGTCTACTGTTCGTTTTGATTAGATTAGTGATATGGATATTTAGATGTTACATTTGTAGAAGCTTTTGTTGTGAATGATTGTATATTTTCATCCATCTATGATGGATTTATTTTTTGCTGGCTTTATTGATTGTTTTATTTATGTACTCGTAAAATAGTAGATAGGTGGATTAACTTTTAGGAATTATATTTCTGAAAGGTGCATCACTGGAGTGAATTTAGACATGTAATGTGTGATGGGTAATGCTTGAACCATCATGGTTTGGGATGTAAACCCTTGATGTAGTAACTCATCTTGATGTTGATTGTTACCATGATGAATTAAAGCTTTTAAATGAATAAATGAGAATGAAGGGTAGTAGATAAAACATGAAGGTGAAAGTGCTTTTGATGTGCCACCAGATATAGGCATTCGTCTCATGAAACTAATGTCTGATGAAATTGATTGAAGTGGTAAAGATTAACAGGACCTATTAATGGTTGATGATTTTTTTATTTTCTATCATTAAATTTACTCATTTTAACTTCTTCAAAATTTATGTTTTCTGGAAAAAAAATTTAGCTTGGCTGATTTAATTTTTTTTTTTTAATATAACATCCAGTGGAAGGTGATCCTACAAGAATGGAGATCCTAGTGTTTGTACTCTGTGGGCCTTAGTGCTCCATACTTTTGAAATACTGTGCTCATGGTCAATAATTGATTGGTATCAGACCTAGCATTTAAAATGAATGCAATTTTCTTTCTTGATCATTGTCTTTCTTATTTTTTCTTACATTTCTCTCCAATATTTTTTTTAGGGAGGAGTGTGTCCTCATTCTTCCATGCTACTTCCATATACACTTCTCCAGAAAGTATTCATAACCATACTAGTACCACGATATTTTGCCATACTTCATGAATCTTTTAATGCAAAGTAACAAAATTTGATAGACAAATGAACGAATAATAAAACTTATGAAAATTTCCAATCTAAAAGTATTCATACCCTCTATAATTTGATAACTAATAGTCATTAATATAACCTTTTTCTTAATGATGCTCTTCAAATAATTATTATAAGTTCTTTGACTTGGTTCAAACAAACTTCTGACGGAATTTTGTACCACTCGTCTTTGCAAAACTTCTCCAATTTATCATTTTGGGGGGAGGTATATTGTATGGATGTGGACTTTAATTCAGTTTATATCATAAATTTTCTATCTTGTTGAGGTGTGGCAACTGTGAGGACCATTCCAAAGAACTGTTTTGTGAATGTCATCATTAATTTTTTCCTTGTAGCTCCTAAGTAAATAGTGCACTGCATTGGGGCATTTTCTTTACTGCTCCCTGAATGGAAGGATGTGCTCTTGTAGATAGAGGAGAATAGGAAAAGGTGCAAAGAAAAAATAATTGTGTAGGTGAGTTGCTAACAGCTTCCCTCATTGCTTGACCACTGTTAGCCAGTGGAAAATACACTTGGCCATCCTGAGTCTCTGAAAAGACTCATTCAAGCGAAGCTTTTTAGCCACTCACCTGCACTTCTCATATGCTACACAACATTCCTCCTAGAAGCGGAGCGTATTTTGAAGAAATGAAGAGAACCCATTTGGAAATGTTATCCAAGAGCTAATGCTCCCCTTCCCCCTCCCAGGTCTGGGCATCATTGTAAATAAAAGAGAGTAGGAAAAGGGGCAAAGAAAAAATAAGTGTAGGTGAGTTGTGCACAGCTTCCCGCATCGCTGGACCACTGTTAGCCAGCAGCTAATCCACTTGGCCATCCTGAGTCTGGAAAGACTCATTCAAGCGAAGCTTTTAAGCTGCTCGCCTTCACTTCCTGTATGCTACACTATTACTGACTTATATAATGTATGGTATGGCAAATATGTAACGTCTTTTTTGTATATTCTTCTTTCTGAGGAAATTTATATTCCACCTTCATCTAAACTTTTTTAATAGCAAAAATGAGTAGCCCTAAATGAATTTAAGTTGGATAAGTTTTAGGTCTTCTTCAAGTTAATGCCATACATAGTTTATATGAAACCTAATTTAGGACTAAAGTTTCTTTAATGTTCATCCCAGGGCCTAGTACTATAGTAAATATCTTTGTCAATGGGAAATCTGAATAAGCTTGTTACCATCTTTGTCAATGGGAAATGTAAATAGGTGTCACTGTCTTTGTCATTGAGAAATGTAAATTTTTCTGTTACCCATTTTATTAATGGGAAATGTAAATAGGCCCCAGTTATTTTCCGATCTTATTCATACTTTTTCATTTTTATATCAGTCTCTTAATTTTCTTATGCATGTTCTCATGTCAGAGTGGTTATGCCACTGCTAGTAAATGCCAATTGTTTATTTATGTTGCCTTGTGTATCTCCACACTCTGGCCAAAAGATATTAATGAAGCTCAAAGGTTTCACACTTGCACAATCACAGTGCAGTGTGCACCAAGGCACCTTTTAACCAACCAATCAAAGGTTTTACTAATTCAGGATGTTTCAAGTAAGGACATCCTTGAAAATGTCTTATTTTATTTTGTTTTATTCAACTAATTTTAATTTTTTTTTAAAGTATTTTGCTTTTACACAGTTCACTGAGACTCTTAAAATGGCTTGGCGTGACTTCTCTCTGTGGCACAAGGCCATCAAGGAGGTGGAAGGGATATTTGGCACCAGTGTTGGCACTTACTTTTACTTTCTGAGGTACCTCTTTCTCCTCGATTCCTCCGTGGCTTTTGTGGTGTAAGTAACTTGTACTGGATGGTGATGAAGCTAAGGTTCTATTTTCATTTAGGCCATTTTAGGTTTTTTGGTAGTTTATTTATCAGAGTGATGGCAAAAATATGCATAATAAAGGGTTCATAGGACTATCAAATCCATTGATAAATTTAACAGTGGGATTATTCATAAATTTTATCTGATTAAAATCAGTGCAGGAAATGAAGGAAGAATAAGTCTTCAACTGTAAACAGTTTCCCACCAAGGGGGATTAGCAGGCATCAATGCACCTAAAAAAGCCCTTACTCCTATCCCTATATAAATTATTGTACACAAGGCTACCCACTGATAATTTTTCCATGCCATTTGCCCTTCATACTTTCATTTTCCCTTCCAATGTGTTTATTCTTTTGATTCAAGCTATTCATTTTTATATTTTTCTCTCTAAATTGATTATTTTTCTATCAGAATTACCATTTTGTTGGTCCCACAAATGTATTATGGCAGTATTGACAAAACAGAAAATGGCTTCAACTCCACCAATGGTGAGTTGATGTAAACATTACTAATACATTACCATATTTGCCACCTAGACTTTTGTGCAAATTGGTTTCCTGAATGTTTGGGGCTCCTTAGCAGTGTGGTTTCTTATAACTGTCATGATTGACACTAGATAAGAAAGTGTGTTCTTTAATCACCTCTAATATTGGTTATATATATCTCATCCCCCAATGATGACGATTCTCAAACTGTCTGGCTGAGCTTATATTTGTTTTTTCCACAGAGCCATTGGGCAGTAGATATTGTGTTGCTGTGTGTGATTGTTCCCAGTGCAGTCTTCCATTGTGTTTAATTGTGAGAGAATACAAAGGCTCAAATCTTATTTGAGCTAATTCTTTATCAAATCTTACACTTCATCCGCATTTCCCACTGGAAATCCTGTGCATGCATAAAAACCTTTGTTCATGTAAATATCTGGAGAGTTGATACCTGATCCATGCTTCAGTAGCCAGACAACCAGAACCATAAAATGTTTTATGGAAGTAATGAAACAGAAAATAATGTTTTCTGGCTGAGCAGCTTGAAATCTTGAGAAACAACCTATACCAAGTTTTCCAGAACCCTGCCTCAGGGAGTGTATATTATATTGTTGGTGTGTAGGTAATGAATTTTTCCTTTGTTTAAGTGGGTGTGGTGAAGTGTTTCATTCTGACAGTCATTTGCGATGGTCATATCCAACCTTTTCCGGAAGTTCAAGATGGCTTTGTGATGTCCTTGCCACAGCCTGGCCAGGTGGACCCTGTCCTCACAAAGAAGGGTGGATGTCAGGAGGCTGTGCATGCAGAAGTGTAAATATACTTCTGGAAGTTGCTTTGGGCTGGGTGAGGTGAAAGAGTTGACAGTTATTCTCTGTTGTTTATTATTTAGTACTGATTTTAATTATAATTTTGGTTATGTATGTTGAAGGATTTGGGGAAAGGCTATGAAAAGACTCAAGGTGCATTGGGGCTGTCATGATGATCAAGCAAGTAATTATGGGAGAGAAAAATAACTATGTGGAGAAATGTGGAAAGTATTGGTAGGGTGTTGAGAAATGAGAGCATTTGGCTAGGGCATGGACAATGATGAAAGAGATCTGGCAGGTAAGATGATGACATTGTGTAATGGATGATGCTCAGGAGACAAGGTGTCCCCAAGAGGACCTACCTCATTGTAGGACAGGTTCAGAGAATTGCATGCTCTCCTAGTTTCTAGGGCTATGCACCTTCCATGCTCTTTAACTTCCCCCTACTTTATCAACTTTTAAAAATCATTTTACCAATGCCCGTGTTTTTTCCTTAAAAAATGCCTCTAATTTCCACTCCTTTTTTCCCTTTCCATGTCACTCTCCTTAAAATGGTTCCTTTTAATGACCAATTGAGCAGACCTTTCCTTCAGTTGGTGGGTCTAGTACACCTTTTTCTATTCCTGCTCAGTCAGTGCTATAGTGTGAACTCAGGGTAGTATTTACTTGCAGCCTTTGAACACGACACTCCTGACTCATCTCTGAATGCTCAACCAAACTCATCCAGTTTCGGGCTTCTGGATTGGCTCACAGGAGCAGTAAGTGTTTTTTAATACCTTTGGATGCCATAGAGGAGGTGGGCGTTTTGGGTGTTCCCATGCCCAATGGTAAAACTTCCACATTGTCACCTTTCACTTTCTTATTCTTTTTGGAGTTTTGGGTGTGTGCCAGATACTGGAAGGGGGAGGGGGCTCCAATGCCAGAGCATGCTTTGGGGGGTGGGGGCAATGTTTAAAGGAATGTGGATCATGGTGAAGGTGTTCACTTTACTCTGTTTCTTGGGGTAAAGGGGTTTCATTTTATCACCCTATTCTCTCTGGGAACCGCCTTCTAATGTCTACCTCACTAGTGCTGTTTTTCCCACCCATTTTTCTGTCTTAGGGTGCCTCTAAAATCAAAACTATTAGAGAAAGTCCCTCTGCTTAAGAGGGTTCTCCCAAGGGGACTTAGCACCTTAAAGAAAAGAAAAATCAAAGGTGGGAGCTCTCCTTTCCTTTGGAGGGGAATTTGTGTGTGTGTGTCATCTGATGGCGGTATGGTCTTTTGCCAGGTTGTTTGAGTGTTGGAGAAAAGCTCCCCCCCCCTCCCTTACCCTCCTCACCTTAAAAGCAAAGTAAGCGGAGAGCGAGAGAGAACTCGCTGCCTTCAATCGTTGTAAATAACCCGGGCGACTGACTGAACTAGGTTTGTGAAGGACATATGTTTCATCAGTGCCCGACTGTAACTACATTTCTTTGTAGGGAGCCAAAAATATCTGGTTCTTTGGTTGCATCCCCTCTGGTTAATATGGCCAATCCTTCCATAGTGCTAAAGTGAGTGATCTTCACACACTCAATGGCACAGATTTGCGGGAGACCCTATACCCTACTATGAACTTTGTTAAAGCTGTAGTGTAATCCAGGGAATTAGTAAACTTGAGGATATTACTTAAGAGCTGGTCGACTCAGGGGCGGTTAGGATCGAATGATTGTTGAGGAAGGAGGGGTCTACAGACCTCCACATTAGCATATTTCACCACGTTCGACTTATCAGTAATGTGGACCAGGAACTTGGTCTTCATGACTCTCGGTACTTCTTCGGGTGACAGAGCAAGCCAGCAGTTGTTTTGAGAGATCCCCACCTGATCCTGACAGAAATTCTTCTCGCCTGGGAAGAACCAAAGAACCAAAGCATGCCAGGCTTGAGAGGATGCTTGTTTGTTTATAAGCTTCGCAGCATGTTCCTTCCGCTTGTCCTTCATCTTCTGCATCACTGTCCCTTTCTCATCTTGTATGAGAAAGGTCCTATGATAGGAAAAGGAGAACTTATGATAGACAAAGCGTATGTTTGGAATTCAGATTTGCCCTGGCGAAAAATTACCACTGCACCTTGTAGGCGGTCACCTTACCTTAAATCGGCGATCCTATTTGTCCCCTGTAGACAGAAGCATTTGAAGCGGAAGAAAGATAAAGCTTGCACTGCCAATCCGAATCTTGTCCACTAAGTCCTTGAAAGTGAGAGCGCACCGGCGTTTTCTGTGGTCAATAGCCCTTGGAGGTACGTCTCTGAGCGGCCTACAGCCATACTGGTGAGGGCTTCTACTCAAAGAAGGTTCTGATAGTTCCCTCAAGATGGATTCGGGCTAACTGGGAGCAGCTGCGGAGCCTTGTTTCCTCCCACCCCCTTTAGCATTCTTCAGGGGACTATGTTGGGGTGTACTTCCTGCCGACCTGTGTGTAAGGATTTCTCGACCCCACCACCAGCGGATGTGCGCCAGTCAGGTGGATTTGCAATTTATACCCGCTGTGTATGTTCTTCCTTTGGTTCTCCAAATTTTTTTTTCTCAGTCGGTCCAGCTCTACCTCGATACAAGGTATTCTCCTGTATCTCTGTTCCGACATCATCTGGCTTCGATAAGGCAGAGTTCCGCTGCATTGTGAGATGTGGTTGCCGAAGTACTTTATCCTTGGATGACACAAGTGTCTTTTTTTTCACGCTATAACCTGATTTATAAGCGGATTTGGGATATGACTTCCATGGTGGTGATCACTTTCTCATTCAAACATCTTTTGATGGGCCAACGGTGGTTCACATTCAAGGAAATGACATCTCTACTATATGTTGCTAATTGAAGTAGTTGAGTTCTTCAAAGCCGCACACCTGCACCTGACTACCATTCCTCGAACGTCTGGCTGTTTTCATTCCCTTCATTTCATTGTTGCTCACTCTTCATTTCGTTGCTGCTAGCCCGAGTGTGAGACAGCCTTCAGAAAGAAGCTATACGGTTATAAGTGGCACAGGGGCCACCTGGGTGAGGTCTAAATTCGGTTTCTTGTAAATGATGTCTCTATGGCTATGGAAATTCATAATTTTTTTTAATGCTATTCATAGGCTATGTTTCTATGGCTACAGAAATTTGCTTGATTTATTTAATGCTGTGTGTGTACACTATGTGGTCTCTATTGTTACAGAAAGTCGGTTGATTTAATGTTTATGCTTAGGCTATGTGGTTTCTATGGATACAGAAATTTGCTTGGTTTATATAATGCTATACATAGGCTATGTGGTCTCTATTGCTATGGAAACTTGGTTAAGGCTATGCATAGGCTTTGTGGTCTTAATGGTTATGGAAATTCTGTTGATTTCTTTAACAATATGCATAGACTAATTAGTACCTGCATATTTGGTTTTCTTGAATAAAGGTTATTTATTGGATAAAACTTTGTATACAATTCTTTATATTTTGAAAATGATGATTTTTCTTTTACTTTCATCTTGACTTTGCTGTGGAAGAAATTTTTGGGTGAGTTTGAATAAGTTTAATTATTTGTTGTAGAATTGCTCATAGTCTGGTCCAATAATTATTCTAGTCCTTGATCTGGACACACCGTTATTGTTTAGGTCGGTGGTATTGACCCTATGACTCAATCCTACGATCATATATATATATATTGGTAGGCTTTAATTCATACTGAACGTGCGAAAGCTGGTTAGAGGCGTGTTGTGCCGTAGCCAGGATTCTCACTATAAAAGTCTCACTTGTTACTGGGGGAGGTTTGTGATTGTTGAATTCTAAGAGTGCAAAATACAAGTTGAATAAATTAGCCGGAGGGATTCTTAATTAAAGTCTTGCCAAGGGTACGTCAAAAAGGAGGAGCCACAAATAAACACACGTACAGAAAATAAACTTTACTTTGCACAAATATAATAATTAGCAATAGTTAACAGGCAAAATTAAGGATTAAATATTAAACACTGACGTAAAGCATCTAGATTTATAATGACTCAATGGGAGTATCAATCACGGTTAATTAATTAGGTAATTTAAGAATAGAGGGACACTGGGTTTACAGATCACCATTAATTGTGATGGATTGGAGAGACGACTACTCAGGTCCAGATGGGGTGGTTCGGGTGGCATTAACACGAGTTCTCGGGGAGACGGGGGATAAGATGACGGGTTCGAGGCTGCTGGCTGCAGTTCCGGTTAGTTCATTCCTAACTGGATGTGACACTAACAAATAGTAACTTCCAGTAACTATTTGGATTTTCCTTTTCTTACTTAAGTTACGTTGAGCAACAGAGCGTACTCTTCTAGTCACAGACTCTGTGGGGCGGGATTTACTTCCAGGAACACACTTTGAGACAGCGACGAAGTTGTCGACGGCGCGTTGGTAGTCGGTACGTTACGGCAATGACTCTCGTTCAATGTGAGGATTACGCGAATAGATTTGGGACACTGCTGTGGAGAGGTAAACGGGGAGGTTATTTATATCGTGGATTGTGGGAAATCGAGAGAGAGATCCCATTCACGACAATTCACTTAGCGCAGCGCCTTCCGGACAATTTCCATGCTATCATAAAGAAGGCAAATAAGATTTAAGCTTCTTTGAGAGATAGGCGTTCTTTCGTCCGACTTCCTGTCGCCAGTTGGGGGAAGGATAGGGGGAGAGAGAGAGGAGACGAAGGTCAACTCAAATGACAAATTTCTTTCGTTCCCATGATTGTCTGGTGGCATGTGAGTATGTACGTTCCATACCCTCACATTATTAGTTGGACTGTTTAAAGAGCACATTATTTCTTTCTCCAGGGATTATTCAGCTCAACTTCTCTGTTAGCATGATTTGCAAGGATCTAATTGCATGATGTGTTCTATTTGTTTTAAAACCCTTTTCCAACCTCAGAAATGAGATTTGTTCTTGTGTGGGTTCCTCCTATAAACCTTTCCTTCCATCTAATTTTTCCTTGCTTCTTTACCTTTTGCATTTGAGTTGAAATTTATAATTGGTTTAGCAATCATAGTAATTCTTGATTATAGCTTATTAATTTATTTTAATGTTTTTTCCCTTTTAATGATCACTAGTTTCATTTCCCTCCAATGATTTTTTTTCCTCCCTTTCCTTCATTTTCCCCCATAAGGGGCGCAGCGATTTGCCTTCCTGGCCGCCTGCTGACGGGACTCAGTGCCCTGTCTGGCCCCAGCTTAGCCTCTTCTGCTTCCTTCAGACAGCCTGTGTTTCTCCCCTACTTCCTCACTTTCCCTACAACCTTTCCCACAACTTTCTCTGGTCAGCCTCTATTTGCACAGGGTAGATGCTGACCTCACTCAGCCAACTATCCCGGATCAGGGCTGAGGGAAGAGGGGACAATGTTACCTAACCCCTGAGCTCTGGTTTGGGATGGTGGGTTTTTAACAACCTGCTTCATCCCCATTCATACCTTCTTCACATCCCCTTTCCTTTACACTCTATCCTTTTTAGGCCATGCCCAAAGTGGAGCTGCCATGCCGAATGGCTGCCAGGTCACCAGGCAGTAGGGGTGGCCTTAAATGGCGGCACCTGGCTCTGCCAACCCTGTACGCACCCCTTGCAGAGCGGGCTACTGCGAGGAGGGATTAGCGTCTGCATCCCGTAAAAAAATAGGGTCACCATGCCCAATGACAAAACCAAAAGTTTCCCCTCAGGCAGCTCCACTGAAAAAATGGAGGTCCCCCCTTTCCCTGTGCTTTCCCAGGGGAACCTCCAAAATTCTTTGACCGGAGAGGAGGGTTACTCCTCTCCTTTGCCTACAGGTGTAGGGGACTCCCCCTCACCCCCTTGTCTGGAGGTGCCCTCAGGTGCTTCCCTCTTTTCAGCGGCAGTCCCCCTTTACTTTCCAAGGAGACTGCCAAAAAAGTCAGCAGGCAGCCCATAACTGACCACTCCCCATTGAAGTGGCTTGGTAGGGCAAACCTCCTTAGGGGGGAGAGGGAAGACAGGGTCCATCGGCCGTTTCCCCTCTAGAGACCGGCTGGCTTGCATACTAACCTTAGCGGGGTCAAGGCCTGTGCCTCCCCATACTCAACTTGTGACACCGCTGTCAATCGAAACTGTAATGTGTCCTGGGGGGGGGGGGGCACGTGGAGCCCCTCCCCCGAAATAAACATGGTCCTTGAGGCAACCCAGCTTCAGACGGTAGGGCCAACCATGAGGGTGAATCTGGGCTCAGCTCCAAGCACTGAACCCGAGTCCGCTCCTATGCAAGGTCCTCTTCAAATGGCTCAGGTCTCCCAGGCAGTACAAGCAGGGCAGGGATCTCCTCTTCCGTCTTTTGACCGGTGCCTCTGCAACTGCCAGGGCCTTGTGGGGCATTCTATGTTAAGTGTACACACCCTCCTGACACCTTGGTCACAGAATCACATGAAATTTACATCATTTGTTGGTTATGATGAATAAAGTTCACATACTATGTATGAGGCCTATCTGGTCATTGTGGTCATATTTATGGCCAGATCAATTTTTGGTCAAACTGATTGACCCAAAACCTTTGAGAGGGGATAACTTTGGCCAGAATTAATGTATCTGAATGATTTTAATACGAAAATGTTCAGGAGAAAGAGATCTTTCAAATGAGTGGAAGAATGATGTTTCTATGACAATTTTTGACATGATGACCTTTTTGTGAACTCTTTGACCCCGGCCAAAGTGCAACTCAGATCATCCTAAGTTTTTTCTAAAGTTACCTCTTTCTATCCTCCATAGCTCCAGAAAAATTAAAAATGGGATCTCCATGGGTTTAGATCTATGGGCACTTATGTGACACTGGGTATACCTACTAAAAGTATTATTGACCCAGAGATTATGGTGATATCACATATCTACGTAAGTCCTAACCATAGCATGGTCTATATACCTCTTATATAATATTTTTGAATCAATAAATAATACATCACTGCCTATATACACCTTATATAGGTAATCTTGCCAAATCAATGTAACATGAAAAGCAGTCTTTAACTGCCTTTGATTAATCCTTAACTAATTAATGTATGTTTTTCAGATACCAATGTCATTTATGTCTTTAATATATAAATTAAAATAATTTCAAGATATCTTCTAAACTAGCTACTTAATATTAATTGTGAGATTATCTGCAGATTCTAAAATAATTTACAGGTGTGTAATTTTGTTATTTATTTTTGATTATTTTGAAATACTTAATGATTTTTATACAGCTACCTACCTACCAAATTATTATATTATAAAAAAAGATGAGAATGATTTATTACTTATTAGGCATTTAAAATGAACACCCATTAATTAATAGTGACTTTTGATTGATCACATATTTTTACTATGCCAAGCTATTTCAAATGAGAGAAGGCAATTTTCACCAAATCCTTTAATTTGATCAAAGCTGAATGTATCTACAGAATATAGGTAGCTATACCCTCCAAAATTAGGTATGGAAGAAAGATTAAACTAAGAGTGTAATAAGCCTATTCTCAGCAATGCATTATGATGTAGCCATTAGCGAACTTAATAGCTATTAGGGTTGAAGCGCTGGACTGAGAAAACATGAAAATAATTAAAAATAATGTTGATCATTGAATAGGTACCTACTCTTTTCTCGTGTTTTGTCCACTTCTCTGCGAATTTATGAAGAATCAAATCTTAAAAAGTGCTAATGGAAATGTTTGTTAGTTATAAACCAGTCTACCAACCTATAGCCCTTTGCACCTAAACTTTGACCTATTTCTACTAAGATATAATACTTAATGATTATTATGCACTTCTTTCTTTGCTTACCAATTTTCTAGGACAATACAATTATTGAAGCAGCTATATTGATATTGTATATTGGCAATTTTAAATATAATTGCTTCTCTCATTTATATAGGTATTTATTTTAATTAATTTATTGTATATTGTTTATAAACAGTAATTTACTATTTGGATCTTTTTCAGGCTTTGTTTCATTAAGATGGTGAATCGAAAGTACTGCAGTGCTCCGCTGAAGATCCATAAATCCCTGCAAAAGAATAACCTAAGAAATGTTTCTGCTCAGTTTTTGCAGAAGTTCTCATCTCTTCTTAGCAAAGATGATAAGCTTTGTTCTGTTTGTAGGGAGAAGCTTTCAGAGTTACCAATGGAGCAAAATACTCCAGAAGAGTCTGGAACTTCAGCATCTGAACAGGAGTTCAATGAGATGCCTAGCCAAAAAGAGGATTCAGATGTTGTGGAAGTTGAAGTTGACTTACTGAACAAGGGGCTCTCATCGGTGAGAGCCCCTTTGATAAAAGGAAAGCCAAAAGGCATCCAACTTACGTACCTGAGAAAAGGTTAAAAATTGAAGAATCTGTTAGGAGAAAGTTGTATTTGGTCGTGGCTAGTAGTTTAGGAAAACAAGGAGATGTGCCGCAAAGATGTAACGTGAACTGTATGCCAGAAGTCATCCAGTCTCTAAAGGAAAAATACTGGCAACCAAGCCGTACAGATCAAATCAGAATTCTAACCATATTTGCAACCAGTATGAGCGTTAGAAAACTCATGAGCGAGTTTGATTTCTCTCAGAGAATGGCCGTACAAGCTCACCATATACTAAAGAAGAAAAGAATGTTAGCTTCACCTAACCCTAAGCTCGGCAGAGTGCTTCCTGAGGAACTAAAATCTTTAGTCCTTGAATATTATCGTAGTGATGACATGAGTCGGGTTTTACCAGGAAAGAAGGATTGTCTAGTAGTGCGAATTGAAGGGGAAAAGCATGTGAGTGTGTTCTTGTGGGCGGCAGTGGAACTCACTCAGTATGTGTATGTACAATACATCAAAATTTAAAACTGATGATGGTTGGATCCAAGATGTCTGATATCACTGATCTATCCTCTTACCATCACCTAGTTGCCACTGTCGTATGTAATCTAGCCTGTCCAGCATGCTACATGAGATCGTGCGAGTACTGTCCACCTGTGGATCAACTAAAAGCAAAACTATTTGGATTTTATGAACAGGAGAGTGTGGATAATATTGAATTCAAACAGTGGACATCAACTGATAGATCTGAGCTGGTAACCATAACATTATCGCTTGATGATTTCATGGATAGATTTTGTGACTGTCGAAACTTTGGTGCGACATGATTTTGTTGCAAAATCACAAGCAAGGTACTTGGAAACTGTGAAAAACAATATTGCAGATAGTGAATTTGTAGTAATTGGTGATTTTCAGAAAACTATTCATTTGTAATACAAGACGCAGCCCAAAGATATCATTGAGTGTAACATCCACGATAATGTGTCAGTGCATCTATTTCAGCGAATGTTGATAGAGTATCGGAAATCAGTATTCGAAACAGTAAAGAAAATTTACTACTTTTCGGACAGATCTGCGGCACAGTATAAAAACTGGAAATCTTTCCAGAATCTTTGCTGGCATAAAGAGGAATATGGTATAGAAGCAGAGTGGCATTTTTTGCCACTACCCATGGGAAGGGCCCATCAGACGGTGTAGGTGGCACCATCAAAAGGGAGGCTACTAAAGAGAGCTTGAGAAGACCCTATGACAAACAGATTGTATCACCAAGAGATTTGTTTATATTTGCTGAAACTCTTGGGAATATGAAGTTTGGATATGGAACTCAAAAGGAATATGAACAGGAGGAAGAACTTTTGAAAACCAGACCTGCGACCAAAACTATTCCAGGCACACAAAAACTTCATTCGTTCATTCCAATATCAAAGGAGGTTCTCCAAGTTCACCATTTAGTCTCTGTGAGACTTTTAGATTAGAATCAGTCACAAAAAATATTTCATGTCCAATGTTCAATGGAAAACTTGCAGGCTATGTCACTGTGATTTATGATGGACATTGTTGGCTTGCTTGCATAACCAAAGCTTTTTCAGAGCTACAAGAAGTGACTGTGAAATTTCTTCACCTGCATGGACCCTCTCCCAGTTTTTGCTTCCCTGAAATAGAAGATTCTTGTACTATGGACATCTCTGACATTTTGGTGTCAGTAGCACCAAAAACTGCAACAGGAAGAAGCTACACAATTAGCAAGAAAAAGTCTGATGCAACAAAGTGATGGCTCTGCTCAAATAAGTACTTAGGTATTTATTAAATAATGTTTTGTCTAAAAGATTTTGTTTAAATTTTTGTCTTAAATAATCTTTTGTCTAATGTTTGTATTAAATAACATTTTGTATGGGTAATCAAAATTGTAAATTTGTAAGATTTGAAAGGTATTATGTTGTTTATCTCACATTTCTGAAATGATAAAAAATAATCTCTTGTTTTATTGAATCTAAGGCTGAAAAAAGGCAGGGCAGCCTAGGAAGGGGGAGAGGTTGTGTTTGGAAAGACTGAAATATGATGACTGTGTCAAGATGCATCAAACTTTCTCAAAATCACTATTTACTGACACTGTTTGATGTCATAAACAGCCGCCTTAGAGCAACATGACTAAAAATACCACTCACCTGATTTACATAAATGCCCATGGATTCAAAACCCATGGAGATCCCATTTTTATTTTTCCTGGAGCTATGGAAATTTTTGGGAGGATTGAAGTTGAACTTTGGCCAGGGTCAAAGGTCAAAGAGTTCAAAAAAGGGTAATCATGGCAAAAATTGTCCTATGAATGTCATTCTTCCACTCCTTTGAAAGATCTTTCTCCTGTGCATTTTGGTACCAAAGTTGTTCTGATTGGTTAACTCTAGCCAAAGTTATGACCTCTCAAACCTTTTCGGTCAACCAGTTTGACCAAAAATTTACCTGGCTATAAAAATGGCCATGGGTGACCCAGAGCCATAAAAAATGGTATGTGATGTTATCTCACCAGACCCAACTTGCATCCCCAAAATCATCAAAATCCATGACCTAGTGTCGAGATTTTGCCAAAAAGTGTGTACACTTCACATAGAATGCCCTTTCTCCATCTCGGAGAGGGACCTTGCTGAGGCCGGTCCATCTGGCCTGGGGGCTCCTGCCGGCGGAGGGGAAAAGCAGGTTCATTCGCTCCTATCCCAAGAAGAAAAGAAACAAAAAAAGACAAAAAAGACTCGGGGCTCGTCTCCATCCGCGGGGGCTTGTGGGACGGATGAGTCTGCTTCTTCGGTAAGCAACCAAGCCAAGATCGGCACGTCCGGCCCCGGGGGCGGAGTCCCTGACAAAGACCAAATGCTTCCTGGTCATTCGCTCCACTGATGGCAGCAAGTTAGCTAAGGACAACATGATCCATCAGAAAAGAGCTTTAGCTAGTGTGATTGGTAGAGAGCCGAAGGTGACCCGTTTCTCGGACGGGAGCCCTTTGGCGAATGCATCGAATCCCTCCGAGGCGGCCATGATTAGTGCCCTTCGGACACTTGATGGCACGCCCGTGAGTGTGACGCCACACTCTACCATGAACTTCGTGAAAGGAGTAGTTTATGTGAGGGAACTTGTGGACTACTCCATAGACGACATCACCTTAGAGCTAGCCCAACGTGTGATGAGAAAACAGGGAGGGGCCTCGAGACCCACCCCTTCACTCTTCATCACGTTCGACTGTGACAAGCTCCCTGAGTCGGTGCGTGCCGGTTGGTATCGGTACTGCGTGAAGGCATTCGTGCCACTGCCGCGGAGGTGCTATTACTGCCACCGCTTCGGCCATACTAATCGCTCCTGTTGGCATGGTAAGTCGAGGTTACCCAAAACCTGTGTAAGTTGGTCCAAGGCCGCACACGATAAGTCCAAATCGTTTGTGGCCAAGTGTGTCAATTGCGGAGAGCCGCACCCTGCTTCTTCGAAGCAATGTGGTGTGTATCTCCTTAAGAAGGAAATCCTGGCCGCTCAGGCTCAGGATCGTCTCTCATTTCGCGAGCTTAAGGACTTGGTCCTGGCGCGCCCACGCTGCCCAGGACTTCGTATGCCTCATTGTTAAAAAAAAACCCTCTGCTCCTGGCCCCTCTAGCCCTACGAGTACGGTCCTTTCTGCGGCTATTCGAAACCTTTCTGCGGGTTCTACTCATCCCGGGCGCTCCCCTGATAAAGCTGGTGGCAAAAAGAGCTCACACCCAGCCCCGGCTAAAACCAGGGCTCTCCGCCCTTTCCCCAACGTGACCGTTTCCCGCAAGGTGAAACGGCCACGCACCTCCACCGAGTCGTTAGAGTCACAGGAGGCGACACCCCTGAAGTTGGTCGCCAGGCCATCTTCCGGGGTTCCTAAAGCTTTCCCCCGAAAGGCGGACAGCAACAAAGGAGCTTCGGCTCCTTCCCCCACGCCTAGTTGTGGGCTGAGTGGCTCGGAGACGGTGTTTCCTCGAAAAGATGCCCCCCCACCTCCTTAGCCGCAACGCCCGCCTAAGGTTTCGAGGCGTAGGGAGGAAAAGACTCGCATGGCGATCCCAACCTCCCCCAATAAGTCCTCGAAGGCGACAGCGCCTTAAGCGCATTGTCCGGGCAAGAGCGCCCAGTGTTCTCCCTCCGGGAAGCGTACGGCCATTGCCGTGAGAATCTTCTCTTCGAAGAGGGTCCCCGCAACTCCTCCGAGCTAGGCCTAGAGGGCATATTCCTTCAATGAAATTGCCGTGGACTCCGGGCCAACTAGGAGGAGTTGCGGAAGCTCGTCTCCTCCCGTTCCTCGTTAGCTATCTTTTTGCAGGAGATAACTCTGGGCGCATGCCCCCTGCCCACCCTCCCGGGGTATAATGGTTTTTGTGACCCCACCACCACGGGATAGGGCCCACGCGGGAGGATGTGTGATTTACACCCGGCATGATGTCTCAGTTCTTCTCTTCGCTTTAGAGACCTCCTTTCAGGCAGTAGCTGTGCAGCTTCACCTTGATAGGAAGTATACTGTTATTTCCGCTTACATTCCACCATGCACGGCCTGATTTTGATTGGAGGGTGGTCGATGACCTCCATGGTGTGATCACTTTCCCATTCAAATATCATTTTCTGGGCCGCTGCCGCCCGAGAGCCCGCCCCGGTGGTGCTTGGCGCGTGCGCGGTGTCTGCATTTCAGGAAATGACTGAATTCTCTATATCAGTTGAGAAATTTAGGTCGGTAGATGAGGCCGTTGAGTTCTTCTCCGGCAATCTCATCGCCGCGGACCTAACTACTATTCCTAGAACGTCTGGCCGTTTTGCACGCTGACCACTCCCATGGTGGTCGTTTGAGTGTGAGACGGCCCTCAAGCAGAAGCGCTATGCCTACATGCGCCATCCGAACGATTTCACTGTCGGTGAATTTCGTCGGGCTAGGGCTATGTTCCGGTATATTTCGAAGCACGCCCGCCGCTCTTCTTGGCGGGCATACGTGTCTTCACCTAACGGGAAGACCCCTCACGCAGAGGTGTGGAAGCGAGTCAAAAAGGATTCGGGGCAAGTTCCCGCATGCCTTCCCCTCCCGTTCTCCAGGAGAATTGGACTGCAATCTCGGACCCCTCGTCCGTGGCGGAATCCTTAGCGACCGCTTTTTCCGTATTCTCTAGCCGGGATGCTGCTCCGCCAGCATTCAATGCACCTCGTGATGTCGCGGAAGGCCGCCGGCTGGAATTTACCTACAGAGGCGGAGAACCCTTCAACGACAGGTTTACTTTGAGTGAGTTGCTTTCCACTCTCGCTTCGTGTGCGGACACCGCTCTGGTCCGGACGCTGTCCCGTACGCCATGCTTGACACCTGGGTGAGCGAGGCATGGCCTTTCTCTTAGATTTGTTCAACAGGATCTGGGTGGAGTGTATCCTCCCGGATTCCTGTCGAATCGCTACTGTGCTCGCCTTTCGCAAACCGGGGAGAGATCACTCTACTCCGGCCGGTTTCCGCCCAATCTGTCTAACCTCTTGGTAAATATTAGATTAACTTTATTTTTGATAGCGAAGGCCATCTGTCTTCTGCACAGCGCGGCTTCCACAAGTTCCACTCTACGTTGGATGCTCTGCTCCGACTCGAAAATGCCGTTTGCGAGGCCTTCCTTCGTAGACCCCACTACGCCACGGTGTTTTTCGATCTGGAGAAGACCTATGATACGGCATGGCAATACGGTATCATGGAAACTCCACACGATTGGGGCGAGGGGACGGCTCCCAGTCTTTATATCTGAATTTTTACGAGATCATCGATTCCGCGTACGGGTGGGGGGGAGCCATCTCAGGGCCAATGGAGCAGGAAGACGGTGTCCCGCAGGGAAGTGTCTTCAATGTCACACTCTTTGCCCAGAGAATCAACGGCATCACCTCGGTGCTGCCGGAAGATGTTCTCGCTACGCTATACGTGGACGACCTTTCGATCTTTTTTGGCGTTTCCCAGATACCAACTCTGGAGCGTGGACTCTAACAGGCATTGAACCGCATCTCTCGCTATGCCGAAGCGCACAGGTTTCAGTTTTCCTTGGCCAAGTCTAAGGTGGTGCACTTCTGCCGCCATCCATGGCTCCACCCTGACCCAGACTTGTTTCTCACCTCGGTGCTGCCGGAAAATGTTCTCGCTACGCTATACGTGGACGACCTTTCGATCTCTTTTGGCATGGTGCAGATGCCAACTCTGGAAATGGTTGAATAGCACCGTTTCCTTGATCTTGTATTTGACCGACGCTCACCTGGGAGGTTCATATTCGAAGCCTTAGGGTCTCTTGTACCCGCGCCATGGATACTTTTCGTTCCGTGACGTTCAGTGCTTGGGGGCCTGCTAGGGCTACTGCCTTACTTTTTTTAACGATCCTTTGTTCGTTCGAAGCTCGACTACGGATACGAGTTTTATGCATCCTCAGCTGAGCGTGTATTGCGGAAGGTGGACTCGATCCACTACACCGGCCTGCGCCTGGCGACCGGCGCCTTCCGCATTTCCCCATTGAGAGCCTACTAGTCGTTCCTGGGGAGATGCCACTCGCTCTACGCCGTGCACAGTGCATTTCGCCTGTACGCGCGACCCCGGCGCCTCCCTCAGTCGCCAACAGCTCTCACTGCATCCGCTGATTTCGACGGTGCCTATGCCGCCGAGAGACGCCAGTCATACCCTAAGTGCTTTGGGTTTATGGCTAGGAAACTCCTTCAAGAGTTAGGTATAGTTCTCGGGCCGGTGGCGCCCCTGGTTCTGCCTAGAACGCCACCCTGGAAGGTACTACCTTTGGCTATTTGTCGCCACGCCTCTACTCCCAAAGCTTCTGCAGCGCCGGGAGTTTTGCGCTCGACCTTTTTGGAGCACACCTAGTGTAACGCTGGAATCGTGTCAGTGTATACGGATGTCTCCAAGTCCCAAGATGGGCTCGGCTTCCACGCCCCATCCTCTCTGTTTGAAGTCAACGGGGCTCTGCCAGGCGCTGCGTCTGTCTTCACGGCCGAGCTGGTGGCAATACATCACTCGTTACTGGAGATTACGCGACATGCCCGGTTCGGAGACCGGATTGTGATTTATAGCGACTCACAAAGTGCCCTGAGTACTCTCGGGGCATTGGAATCTCCGTATCCACTGGTTCGTGATATCTGTGACGCCACGGTTTTTTGCAAGCCGGGTGGATGCCGAGATTATCTTCTGCTGGGTTCTTGGACATATAGGAATTGCGGAGAATGAGGGCGCCAAAGAATCCGCGATTGACTCTGCGACTGGACCAGCGTTTGACTCTTTCTCACACCGACTACATGGCAGGAATACGGACAGCTCTCCGTGCTGCTTGGCAAAGAAGATGGGAGACAGTCGAGGGGACCCTAAAGTTGCGTGCCAGTGCGCCGCGACTGCTAACATGGACCTACCCCCCCAATGCCCCGAGGGCTTCAGGTTGCTTTCTGTTTTCTCCGAATTGGACACACTCGCGGGACGCATCGCCATTTGATGTAGCGCTAGCCAGCGCTTTACTGTGAAGACTGTGTTGTCCCCCAGACTGTTCGGCACATTCGTGTTGAATGTCCCAGTTTGGGCCATCTCCGCACACGTTACCTGTCCCGATACCAGGATGGGCAGTGTCGCTACCGCCTGTCCCTTGTATTCGGGATAAGTTCGTGTACATTGACTGGTGGACTTATACACTTTTGGGGGGAGACTAGCCTTCTCTTCTTTATTTAACTAGTTGGGTTTGTAGGCTGGTTTTTTGTTATTTTAGTTGTCGCACGTTCCTGCGCCGAGGGGAGGCGGACCTCCCCACTATGCAGGAGCTTACTTCCTGCTTGCTACCCCTTTTTTTTTGCATCTTATTTTAAAGTAGCCTAGTACTAGGCAGTGTTTAATACGGCGACTAATGCCCATTATGCAGTCGCCAGATGAGCTCTTAAAATTAAAAAAAATTCCTTCATTTTCAAATCTCATTAGTACCATTGCTCCTCTGTTCTTGTGAGAACCTGCCGGAGGATGCTCAAGTTTTTACAGGTGTTTGTGCTATGTATAAGAACTTTGTAGGGGTTCTTTATTTTCCCTTTGCCTTTGGATTTAAAGTTTCTAATCCTTTTTCACTATTGATGCTCTGCCCCTCCCAATTCCTCATTCTTCTCAGTGTTGCTTGAAGTTTATGATTTTTGAGGGATTTAATTAGTCGCTGGATTGTGAAGTTATATATTTTCTCTGCAGGGATGGTTCAGTCACACTCCGCTCTATTATGGTGCCTACAGTACTGGGGTGCTGACTTCAGGGGCCTCCGTGCCTGTTTACAACATGTCTAAGGCCTATTTCTTCACGGTGACTTGTTGTTTCGTCGTCTGCTTCATCCTCCTTTTGTACAGGTCAGTCAGGAGATGGATTCGACTCATGTTGCATAGGGAAGGATTTGGAGCTCTCGCTGGCATGGTGGAGAAAGCGTTTGATTCTCTTGCATGGGTACTGGGTTCGATTCCCGGAATGAACGGAGGTTGAAAATTTGAGGTTTTCCAGGGAGCTAGCCGTCTCTTAACTGTGATGCGTGGGTGCAAGCATTTCCATCCACGCACACAATCCCAATACCACTCGCGTTTCTCGGATCTGGCTGAAGGAGTCTCCATATTAACCCTCTGTAGAATGGGTGACTCCCTTTAGCCACAAAGGATTCGCTGGTTGTGATAAAACACAGTACCACCTACTAAACGAGAACAGGCCCCTGGTGCCCTCGGGCCTCCGATTATCATTCTTATCTTTATGTGAATTTCATTATCTTGTTAACGAATCCCGTCCACCATTGATTAGGGACGGGTGGCGCGATTAACTATGGGCTGTGTAGATATGAAGACCCCTTTGGCAGTCTCCGAGGTAGAAGAGGTGAGTAGTGTGCGCAAAGGGAGAAGGTGCCGTGATTGAGAATGTATGGATGGACTGCCATTTTAGGACCCTGGGAGTTATCTGATGAGGCACTCAAGTCCTTGAAGGAGGTCAGTCTCCTTCAGGTAACTTTGTTTATTTATCCGCTTCTTTTCCTACTATGCAGGTAGATCAATCCGTCCCTCGCATCGTAGATGAGATCCCCCCAGCCAGATAATGAAATGCACATAAAGATTAGTATGACATTTGCTCGTAAGCCCGAGAGCAACAACGGACAATCCGAATTCATTGGTGTCGTGTTATATTTTTGACACAAACCAGAGGTACAACACTAAACAACCTTACCAAGGGTAGTTTCTATTTTTACAGAGGAGCTTTCACCTTATTTTTACTTTGCATTATACCATGTGTATTATTTTTACTCATTCTAAAAGTGTTTTAAAAGTCCCTCTGTTCTTTTAGATCTTTCTACCATTTGGTGCAGGAGATTTGTTGTGTTTGGTATTTAATGCATCAAGATAGAAGGTTACCCTTTCTTGGGTCTCTGGTCATGTGGGGATCTGTGGAAATGTGCATGCAGACACTGCTGCCCATGCTGCTTCCATTAGTGTTCCCATCTCCCCTACAGCTCTGACTGTATTTCTATCACATCGTTTTCCATAACTTTTGCCAGAGAAAATACAGGGTGTCCAATAACCTACAGATATAAACTGCGTATGGGTAAAGGTTATGTCAATTTGAATGAATAAAACGAATCAGTAGATAAGCAATTTCCTAGAAAAATTCAAGTCTCCCAAATAATCTGTACTTAAGCGCAAACAAATTTCTATTGGAAAATATTTGCACAACTTATAAGTAATCAGTATTTAGTGTGGAGGCCTTCCTAACTGTTGCGTGGACCACTAGATATCTACTGCCACAGGGACGAACCAACTGTTGACATTAAAGCAGTAATCATGTTCCATTCATCTTGAAGAACTGTTTTTCCTGATTTCTCGCTTTAGACCTTCTCTAAGTCTCTTCTAAACAAACCTTTTTAATGGGTTTCAAGTCGGCACACTGTGCAGGTCAGTTCATACCACTAATGTGCTCATCGTCCACGAACGTCTTCGCCAACTTGACTGTATGACAGGGTGCATTATCCTGTATGAAAATTACAGATATGGCTTTGGAGGCTCACAGATGGTGCAAAACATGTTGTCACAGCGATACTTTGTACATTCACTCTGCCCCATGAACGCACCTATAACTCACTGCCTTCTACCAAAATCGTGCTCCAGACAGGGACACTTCCTCCACCATTCTTCACACACTTTTTGGCTTAATTGACCGACAACCTTTCGCCTGCTCTGTGACGAATGAACATCCTACCATTGGGTCCAAAACAGATTGAACTTAAATTCATCACTGAAGTGAACTTGACTCAATTGGTCATCCATCCATGTAACATGCTAAGTGGAGAATGCAAGATGAGGCTTCTTGTTCTTCAGACTGATCAATGGCTTGCTCATAGGTGTGCAAGCATGAAGATTGTCTTCCTCCAGCCGACATGATGCAATTTGCTTGGAAGCATTGATAGCCAAAATCTGGCATCTCTTGAAACGGCCCTGCATCACAATTTGAATAATAGGCTAGTCTTCCCTTTTTGAGGTCTGCTTTCCGTACCTGTTGATTTTTCAGCCTTAAGCCTGTTTTGTCATAGCTTGATTACTATAGACTACACCTTTAGGGTACTTGGCAGTATTTCAATGGTTCCAATTGAAAAATCATCTTGGTAGGGCATCTTTACAATCAGCTCACGGACAGAGAGAGCTGTAACAGATTTCTTAGGTATGTCAGCTAGATGACAGCTGGCAATAAAAATTACCTGTGCACGAGATGAAACTAAAGTTGGTTACTGTGCAAGCAATGCCAGTTCTCTATACAAGAAACCTAAATGTTGTGGAACATTTTGGACACTTCCATTTTTCTAGTAAATTACTTATCTCCTGATAACATTCGTTTTATTCATCCAAATTTGCATAACTTTTAGTTTCATTGTCAGAAGGCCCAGCAGTGATTACTGTATACTCAAAATCACTACACACCTCTTCACTGCTACTTCCTTTACTGGATGACTCCAATTTAACAGTCTGAAAAGTAGTTGCTGCTGCCCGATCAGATCTAAGCTTCCTTTATTCTTTTAGTTTCTTTCGTTTCACTACTTTTTTTTCTTTGATAGTCAAAAGAACATCAATTGAACCTAAAGTTCCTCTCCTGCCTGGTTCTCTTTGAGCAATAAGAAAATATCTGTCCTCTGTATTTTGTATGGGTGATAAGGCATCTGCAGTAGCAATACCAAACAAATCTTTTAAACTCTTCTCAAAACTCTCTTCTTTTTGTACTTGGTAAGGTGATCTACGTTTCCTTCCCTTTTTCTACTGCTGATATTTTGCATATAATTTCTGAACTTTAGCAATAAAATGATCTTTTCTTATGATTGGGATGCGTGCCTTTTCCCCAAACTCTGTCCCTTTGTTCACTACTACATCTGCACTAGAGCCAATAGTTAGCTCCTTATCTTGATGATAGTGGAGGAAGTTGCTCAGCACTTCCCTTTTGATGGAAGCTTGGATCCTGTGGGCTCTTCTCTAGCACAACAATATATATGTCACTTCTTCTTTTTAGTGCAATGAGGACACTTTCAAAGTAAAGAACACACTAAACTAATATCTTATATGATGCTAATAAGAGTCAATTCTTAGAGTTCAAGAAGCAAGTAGCTGATTTACTCTGAGGTAGAGGTCAGAACAACACACATCCTACCTCACACAGTACACAGCGCACACTGAGATTTGAGAGGAGTACTTAGGGTAAAGTGTAATGACTACTCGGCATCGTTGCCATCAACCACCACTGAGTACCAGTGTTACCAATGGTAAATATTGATAAGGTAAGGTCGGCACAGACCCTCAAGTTTCTTTTCGGGTTTATTAGGACTGCAAATGAACAGAAATAGTTCTGTATCAAAGTAGCTAGATGATTCTGAAAGAAAAATGCTGACTTTGTAAAAAATGTGTAAAATGTAGAAACTTCATTGTCAATGTGCCAACCTCTAAATATTTCTCAAATTTTCTCTCATTTTGTAATAAATTATTTGGTACTCAAAGGAACATTTTAGGATTATGGGAGCACAGTTTATCAATAAAAATCTTTTTCAGGACCACCCTAATGTACACTTATATATGTCTGGCCTCACAGTATTACTTTGGCCAACAACCAAACGTATATATTAGAACACAAAAGGCCTTACAAATGGATCTCGACCACGCAAAAGAATGACTATATATACCAATGTGCGTCGAAGAAACGCCAACCAAAGACCGAAAGATATCGGGAATAACGGGTGCACCCTTAACTAAATGCCCAGAGCTCACAATTCGGGGAAAACGGGATATGGAAGGGGAGGTGGGCCCACTTTCTGCGGGATTCTGAGGGGTCCGGGACTCGGCGAAGCCTTCGACTTCAGCGACTCGGGACACACTTTAGTCCCAACTGCTGTGTTGGAGTAGGTGAGACGCTAGCTCCAAGGACAACACTCTAAGGTAGGTGCGCGCGCGGTCAGGACTGGCTTCAGCTGTCTCCAAACAGCCAGACGTCTATCGACTTATCGGTACCACAAAGCTGGAAAAGAGAAGGCATTTTCAGTCACCAACTCACTGCCACACTCAAACATCCCTACGTCTTACACTCTCTCAACCACACCTACTCACACAATTTTTATTCACCTATTTTCCCTCCAGGCGGCTCTTTCTTCCTCAGTCACAATTATGTAATGGACAATGAATTTAAATTATTATTAAGCTGAAAGAATCTGCCTAAAAAGAAAATCTAGATGAATGGGGGAGCACGATAGAGGTCTATCGGGTCCTCCCACACAAAGCAATGACGCTGTATCACGCGATCCACACACATTCTGAAAAAGAAGAAAGAGATTAGACATAGGAGAGGGGAGGCGGACAACCTAACTACTACATCCCTCCCACATAAGTTTGCCTCGCCTCACCATGTCTCAATCCATATCTTCACAAACATACCTCACTCATTCACAACGCTTTTGGCATCACCCAGTCATACTCTTTCACTCTGACTCTCCTCCTAGTCACAGGTCCGACAACTATCTCTGTCGTCTGTCGCAATGTCTCTTCGTCATGTCTGCCCATGGCTCCTTCTCTATATACTTCATCCACACACACGTCTGAAATTTCCTGACCAATCTCACTAAAATCCTCAACCAACCTCTCTACTTCATCCATCAAATCTTCCCATTCTTTCATAGCGTTCATCGACTCTTGCTCCAATTGCACACTTATCCCATTTATACAGACTCATTCAAAGGAAACTTACAAATACTATACGTTCTATCATATCCTCTCCTTGAACCACCAAGTGGGCCTTGTCAGGGCGGCGGGGATAGTTGGTGTGGGAATCGCGGATCTGCTGCTACATAGTGAAGACAACTTAGTATATGGTTTGATATGTTTGTGAGTTCAGTCGAGTTGCGAGAGTTTGTGAGTTTGGGGAATCTTTTTTCATTTAAAAGTGTATCGACTCGTGAGATTCTTGATCGAGTATTTGTTCGTGGCTCAGGATCTTCATGATGTATCGTGTGAATTTCATCGACACCAACGAGGAATTGAGTGTGTCCTTCGTGGAGCTGATCGTCGCCGCCTGGGATTTTAACATTACCGACGAGAAGGCCGCTGCTGTCAAGCGACGAAGCATCTACAATGAGTTGATGGTGAGGCAGGAGGGACTGCAGTGGATTGGTCGATTCACTACGCATTTTTTTTGCCTCTTCTCAAAATGAGTTATTTTTTGACATCCGCAACCTATTCCTACATGTGTGGAAGAAGGTACCTTCCTGGTCCTTGCTTTCTGGGTTAATGTTTTTTTTGGCCTTGGCCAATCTCATCCTCAATTCAGTTTTACTGGTCCTTCCCTTTATTTAGGAAAGATTGGAGTAGTGAGAGAGAAAGAGAACTGTTAAAAATGGGTGAATTAATTGCTGTTGAATTTCACCTTGTTTCAATTTTCATTATGGGTAATTTTGACTCACTCGTTCGAATTGATCTGTAGTCATTTTGACCTTTGGTCTTCTTGGCCTTACGGTCGCAGTGTCGTGGGTCGCTTCACTGACGCCATGTATTGCAGGAAATGTTGCAGGAGTATCAAGAGGAAGAGGAGGTGGAGGGATTCCTGAGGAGAATCGGTAAGCGACTGGTGAAAGCAGCCGTTTGGTTCGTGTTGCTGTGCTTCCTTTTCCTTCTTGGCGCCGGTTTATACCTCCTCCTCAAGGACGAGTTCCACTTCTTGCCGGAGCAACAGGTTGGTAAAGGGAGAGGTAGCTTGGAGGAGTGAATGGAGGGACAGGTGCACTCCTCTGTTAAAAGGTCTGTCTACTATTTTACGATAGGACGTCATGAGAAGACGGGGATTTCTCGATCCATTGTTGTTAATTGCTCCCCAGGAGCAGATGACCTTTAGGTTCCATCAACGTTCCCGCAATTAAGTGGGGCCACGTCTTCTGGGGTAAAACCAAGCTTCCCATTAATTGTGCCCCAATGCTCAGGACCCTTCAAGTCTTCGTTCTTGCGACCTGCAGGCTTTGAAGGGCGTTGTATATAGACAAAGAAAGGTTTGAGGGAGATGAGGAGAGTTGGGACAGAAAGGCAAGATGCATATGTTAGCGGAAGGAGGAGAGGCTAAGGTGAGGCTGGATGGGGCGCTGAGTCCGGTTTGCATCATGGCCAGACAAAAACTCATCTTAATCTGATGTTGTTGAAGAGGCTATTCACTCCGCTGTAATTGGCCCACAATGACCGGAATATTTCTGGATTACCTGCCTGATAACGTCTCATCCACCTCGCTCCCTTCAGAAAGGGCTACTCAGTTTTTCCCCATAACCCCACAAAGGTTGTTTAGTTCATAGTTTAGAAGTTCGTAACATGCCCTGTTGTGGTTGTTGTTGCTCATCCTCAAGTTGTCTGACCGAGCAGCCCTGCGACACAAAGGATATGTCTTTTATCGGATTTTTGCATATAACCTTCAAGGAGTATATGTTATGCTGTTGGCGTGTGATATTGTGTGCAATGTAGTCTTCCATTACATTTTTGATTGTGTCTGAGGCGTGGGGTTGCATTCTGGACAACAGGAGGGTTGGGTGGTGTCCACACTGCAGCCTGGCAAGGCGGACTCTATCCTCATAAGGGATAGATGATTCATAGGACTGGATTTAAGGGAGCCGTGCATGTAGAGTGGTTGTTGTGGATATGTTTCTGGAAAATCGTTTGGGGTAGGCAAGGTAAGAGGTTGATAGTTTATCTCTAGTATAAATTAGGTGTTATTTTAACATTTGTTTGTAGGAGTGGGTGTTTTGGGTTTGTGGAAGCTGCAGCTAATGTGCTTCTTATGAGAAGGTGATCCTTGACCTTAAGGACTTAGGTTTCAGTGTAGTTGTTTTGTGGGCTATGTTTAGTTTTGTTTCGGATCGCGTTGAGGAATCTTTGAGCAGGGGTTGCATAGTCCATTACCGAATGTATGAAATGTTTATAAACACATTTGTTTTTGTTTGTGACAAGTTTGAATATCATTGAGGTTAGAGAGGGAAGAATAGGAGGAACCCTTTATAACTGTTGTTGCAAGACATCACATCATTGACATGCTATGTTACACCAAGTATTTTGGGTGAATGGGTATGAAGTATGAGGTTATTGTTTATGGTTAGGTAAGGCCTCTATTGGTGCTCGCATGTATTGTTGATGAGGATAGTAGCTGTTGATTTTGTGAGGATATTTTGAGTCTTTGTGGTGAACCAGGTGTGTAGTGTGTTGAGGTAGGGTTGGGGCAGAGGAAGAGCACTCTCTGTCCTGATACCTGCAACTGAGACTTATGTCGTCTGCGTATGAAGTTCTGTGTAGCTTTGGGTGTCGATATGTTACCTACACATCAAGGTTAAAAAGGGTGAGGGACACCATTTGTGAACTTTTTGACGTTTGATATCTGACCAGCCAATGTCACATGGCTGTCTCTGCCCACTTGTTAGTTGACCAGTCTAGCTTGTGTCCTTATGTATGGTGGTCTTGTGTATTCAGTGAGTGAGGTGACCAGGGATGACATCAAAAACTTTACTGGGCTAGTGTTACAAGAAGTGTTCTGTGTGGTTATGCTTGATCGATGCCATCAAAGATTCTTTGTGCAAAATCTGTAAGAAGTCTAGGTGTATAGGTGTTAATAAAATATGTGGTGTGATCTGGTTTAAGATAAGATGTTTAACTTTAGAGGGAATTTAGAGGAGACTGATGAGATAGTGTAACGAAGACTAGATGGGATATACGAGGGGCGGTCAATAAGTTTTGCAATTCGGATATAAGGAAACTAGATATGAGGAAAAGTGTTTTATTATTTTTCAATATAACTACCCTCGACTTCAATGCGCTTGCGCCACTTGTCCCTGAGGCTTCTAATTCCCGACAACCAGAAATCTGCCGACTGCTGTTCAATCCACTCCTGGACGGCGAGCTGGACATCTTCATCGTCCCCAAACCGGCGTCCACGCAGTGCAGCCTTGAGCTGGCGGAATAAAGAGTAGTCGCTAGGGGCCAGATCTGGACTTTAAGGGGAATGTTTGAGCTCCTCGAATCCGCACTCGCGCAGGGCAGCTTATGCAACTCTGGCCTTGTGGACAGGGGCATTGTCGTGGAGGAGCAGGACACCGCGTGTCAACTTGCCGCGCCGCTTCTGACGGATGCACTACTTCAACCCAGCCAGTTCCTCGGCGTAATATTGGCCTTTGATGGTCCTTCCACGAGGCGCACAGTCCATCATCAACACCCCTTCAGAATCCCAGAAGATGGTGGCCATGATCTTCCCGGCTGAGGGTTGGGTCCGGAACTTGATGGGGGTCGGAGAGCCCCTGTGCTTCCAGGCCATGCTTTCGAGCTTGGTCTCGGGATCCCAGTGATGGACCCACGTTTCATCACCTGTCACTATGCGTGACTCGAATCCCGCCGGGTCTTGGTTGTACAGGAGCAGCAGCTCCTCCGAACTTTGACGACGTTGAAGTCGATCATGGAGCGTGAGGTTTCTAGAGACCTTGGTCATGGCCAAATTGTCGTGGATGATGTTGATAACACTTCCATGTGATATTCCAAGTTCTCGCTCGATTTCTTCGACCTTCACCCGTCGATTTTCGGGGATCATCTTCTCCACACGGGCCACATTGTCCTCGTTGGTCACGTCTGACTGGCGTCCTGGACGGGGGTATCTTCAAAGGACTCACGACCATGGCGGAACTCCCTATTCCAGCGAGCAATGGTTGCATAGGAAGAGGTGGTGTCGGTGTACACTGCAACCATGCGTTCATGGATCTCTTTTGCATTCTTGCCTTCATTGGTCAAAAAATTGGATCACTGCGTGGTGCTCAACCTTCTCCATTGTTGAAAAAATTGTGACTGACGATCTGCGATCAGCTACTGCTTCTTAAATAGACGACTCGGCAGTTGCCAGATGGGCTCTATAGAATTAAAAAAACCCCAAAAATCTTAAATAGACGAGGCAGGAGCGTGCGACTGCAGGTCCTGACTTGTCCTAACACCCCCACAAACAGCCATCCCCCTTCCTCTGTTTTGCCTACCGATTCTCAAAACCTATTGACCGCCCCTCGTATGTTAGGTTTGAGGATTGTACTATTATTCCAGATATGTTAGTCATTGATCCATCCTCAATTTTAATGATGCTCATTCGCTTACCATTCCTTTAATTCTAAATTTATCTTAGTACACTTTATTAGTTGTACTCGTAAATTCATCTTGGTATAATTTATTGTTCTAGATTCCTCTTGATAGAATTTATTAGTTCTACACTCCTCTTTGGTAGAATTGATTAGTTCTAGACTCCTCTTTGTAGAATTTATTAGTTCTAGATTCATCTTGGTAGTAGTAGTAGTGGTGGTTCGCCAACTTGCCTTTATCTAGGTGGATTCCAACCGGATAATGAAATACACATAAAGGTCAGTATGACAATCGCTGTTGATCCCAAGGGCACCAGGAGCCGCTCCTCTTTGGGGAGAGTTGCCAAGAAGTATTATGTTTCTGACATCAAACAGCGTTCAGGTGGAACCTTCGTCTCCCCGGGGCAGAGCTATGTAGATATAGATACCCATCGGCAGGATTCCTTGGAACAAAGAGTGTGTGTTGTGCTGCGAAGACGGGAGAGGAAAGAAAGCAGTGTTGTAATTGGCTATATGTGTGATGAAAAGTGTAAGATCTACCCACCTGATTACAGGGGTGGGGGGTAGATGCCGGGATCGAACTCCGTACCGCGACGTTAGCGAACCAACGCCGCATCCACTCGGCTCGCAAGAGTTCCTTGGACTATGGTAGTGTGGTGGTGTATTCGTCGGCCTCTCCCTCATCTCTTAATGTGTTAACCTTTTCCATAGACTATCGCCTCGATTACTTCAGGTTGTTTTCTGTGACCCAGAATCTGGCCCTCTGCCCCTTACTGGAAAGACTGCTTGGTTCCCTAAACTGTTAGGGTTGTTTTACTGTGTGCATGGGGGGGAGGGGGGCAACCTAATTTGTAAGTTTAAATAAACAATTGGCGATTTCACCGACTATGCCCCTGCAGGTAGTTGACAAATTATATCCTTTTAAAAAAATGTTCTATTTCGTCTCGTCTATCTGTAGAACTCGGGTCTATTGCTGGTCTATCCCTTGATCGTCACTTGTTTGATGGTGGTGGTCCCGATGGTATTCGAAGCCATCGGTCGCTTGGAGAAGTACTCGAAGCCCCGGTTCGAGATCTACGCCAGCCTTGTCAGGTAAGTTGATTTAAACCGAACCCTGTATTGTTTTTTTCTTCTTTTTTTTCAAATTTCCTTTTTTCCTTTCATTCCTGACAAGAATGAGTAGATCGACTATTCGGAGGGGAGACGTTCCACTTATTTTTACTACCACTAGCTACCACTTTCTATACTAGTATTTCAAAGACTTGAGTGAAATGCTCCCATTTGTTGTGGCCTTGTTTCCTCATCCCCACTACTCTTGAAAAACTTTGGGGTTGGTCAAGTTGCCCTAGTTCAGTCAAGAACAGTTCATTCCAAGTTGGAGTTCATCCCCTTCTCCAATCCATTCCCTTCAAGCTCTGAGAAGACTAGATTAAACATTACAAGGCAAAGGTCGCTGTTAACCGATCAACCTCCCCCATCCACGTGACTCCACGAAGCCTACACCTCCATTGCTCGACAAGTCCACACGTTTCTTTTATAACTGCACCGACCCCAAAGAACATTCAATTCACTATGTGCATTATCACTAGCTTTAACATTAGGGTGAAAAGCATAGGTGGGCGCGATAACGAAAAGATGTATCACGATAACCGATTAATCGATAAGGATAACCTTATCGGCGATAACCGATAATCGATAACTGGCGATAAATTTATCGCCCGCTAAGGTGATAACCGATTAATCGATAAATCCAAAATTATAATACAATATTGATTATTGACTATATATAGCGTTATTTTATAATACAATAGTAAGAATATTTGAATACTGTTTCATAGTTTCTTACCTGGTGAAGCTCTCCTTCATCTCCTCATAGGTTTTGATGATCCTCCTTCCCAGCTCGGACCTACCTATTTCTGCCTCCAAGGCACGCCCGGCTCGCCCCTGTGCTAAACTGGAAACAAAAACTGAAATTATCGATTGTCACTAGTTTAGAACAAAAGTATCGGCGATACCGATGAATCGATAACGCGGAGAAAAAAGTATCGGATAACCGATAACCCGATATAGTTATCGAGATAACGCCCACCTATGTCTATTTCTACCTCCAAGGCATGCGCGGCTCGCCCCTGTGTTAAACTGGAACCAAAAGCTGAAATTATCAATTATTGCGAGTTTGGAACCAAAAGTATCGGCGATACCGATGAATCGATAACGTGGGGGAAAAAATATTTGATAACCGATAACCCGATATCGTTAGTGCGATATATGCCCTCATTTGGTTTTGGAGGTGAATCAAAGCAAATAGATCCTACTGCCGTGCAATTTAGTGTCAGTAAAGGTGTGAATAAAAAAAATATATATATCTATGTTGATATTAAAAATAAGTATAGGATGAGTTTAATTCGATTTCTTTTCAATGCTTGTCTCACTTCTTTCTACCATTTATCAGCCACTTAGCCTAAGCACTACCCACTATCACTTTCCTAAGCTACTTTGCTCTCAGAGCCCAGCAGAAAAGACTGTGTTTTTAAACTCTAGGCCACCCTGCAGGGCAAGGACAGAGTTGTAGAGTGGTCAGTCATTCTCAAGTGGATATGATACGACAACCCCAACCTGGAGTGAACCACCCCACTTGGATGCACCCGTAAGGGGCGCGGTGATTTCCTATCCTGGCCGCCGTGCTGACGGGATTCAGCACCCCGTCCGATCCCAGCTTAGCCTTTTCTCCTTCTTTCAGACAGCCTGTATTTCTCCCTTACTTCGTCGCTTTTCATACAACCTCTCCCACAACTTTCTCTGGTCGGCCTCTAATTTCACAGGGTAGATGCTGACCTTCTTCTCAGCCAACCGTCCCGGTTCGGGGCTGAGGGGGGAGGGTACAATGTTTCCTAACCCCTGAGCTCTGATTCGTGATGGTGGGTTTTTAACAACCTGCTTCATCCCCACCCATACCTTCCTCACATCCCTTTTCCTTTCCTCTTCACACTTTATCAATTTTACGCCGTGTCCAAGGTGGAGCCGCCATGTCGATGGACTGCCAGGCCACCAGTCGGGAGGGGTGGTCCTGAATGGCGGTACCTGGCTCTGCCAGGCCTGTACGCACCCCTTGCAGGGCGGGTTACTGCGAGGGGTGATGAGCGATTGCTTTTCGTGGAAAAAATAGGGTCACCATGCCCATGAATGCAAACCAAACAATAACAAAATCTCTCCCTATTTTTCCTTGTTCATCAACGGAGCCGCCCTCGGGCAGCTCCACAGAAAAAATAGAGGTTCCCTCCCCCCACTGTGGTTGCGCAGGGGACCCTCCATATTTCTCTAAGCGGAGAGGAGGCTTACTCCTCTCCTTCGCGGCGATTTGCCATCCTGGCCGCCGTGCTGACGGGATCCAGCGCTCCGTCCGGCCCCAGCTTAGCCTCTCTTCCTTCCTTCAGATAGCCCGATTTCTCCCCTACCTCGTCGCTTTTCATACAACCTCTCCCACAACTTTCTCTAGTCAGCCTCTAATTTCACAGGGTAGATGCTGACCTTCTTCTCAAGCCAACCACCCCGGATCGGGGGGGGGGGGGACATTGTTCCCTAACCCCTGAGCTCCGGTTCGGGATGGGTTTTTTTTAACAACCTGCTTCATCCCAACCCATACCTTCCTCACATCCCCTTTCCTCTCCTCTTCACATTCTATCAATTTTACGCCGTGTCCAAGGTGGAGCCGCCATGCCGATGGACTGCCAGGCCACCAGGCGGGAGGGGTGGTCCCAAATGGCGGCGCCTGGCTCTGCCGGGCTTGTAAGCACCTCTCGCAGTGCGGGCAACTGCGAGAGGTGATGAGCTATTGCGTCCCGTATTAAAAAGAGGGTCACCATGTCCATGTATGACAAAAAAAACCCCCTTGTGCTTGCGCAAGGGACCCTCCATAATTCTTTAACCGGAGAGGAGGCTTACTCCTCTCCTACGCCTACGGGTGTAGGGGGCTCCCCCTCACCCCCTTCTCTGGAGGTGCTTTCGGGCACCTCCCTATCTCCAGCGGCAGTCCCTCCTTTGCTTTCTAAGGGGACTGCCAAGAAAGCCAGCAGGCAGCCCATTGCCGACCGCCCCTCGTGCACGCGGCTCGGTAGGGCAAACCCCCTTAGGGGGGAGAGGGAAGCCAGGCCCCTTCGGTCGCTTCCCTCAAAAGACCTGCTGGCAAGAATTTTAAACCTTGCTGGGGTCAAGGCCTGTGCCTCCCCACACAAGACTGGCGACACTGCCAAGGAGACCTGCGATGTCCTGGGAGGGGATGGCCAACTGGAGGCCCCTCCTGTGATAGACATGGTCCTTGAGGAGACCCAGCCTCAGATGGTAGGGCCTTCCATGGGGGGGAATCCGGGCTCGGCGCCAAGCACCGGACCCGAATCCGCCCCTATGCAAGGTTCCCCTCAAACGGCCGAGGGCTCCGAGGCAGTAAAAGGAGGGGAGGGATCTCCTTCGACAGGAGCCCCTACGACTACCAGGACCTTCTCCATTTTGGAGAGGGACCTGGCTGAGGCCGGCCAATCTGGCATGGGGGCTTCTGCCGGCGGAGGTGAGAAGCGGGTTCATTCCCCGCCCTCCTCTCCTAAAAAGAAAAAGACTAAAAAGACGAAGAAGACTCAGGGCTCCTCTCCATCCGCGGGGGCTGCGGGGACGGATGGGTCTGCTACCAGTTTGGTAGGCGACCAAGCCAAGATCGGCACATCCGGCCCCTCTACCCCCTCGTGTGCGGAGCCCCTGACTAAGACTAACACCAAGAATGCACAGGGCGGAGCCTCGATGACTTCGGGGCCCCTCATTCAGAGGTTACCTGGCGTTTTCGAGCCCGCTGGCTTCAAACGCTTCCTCGTTATTCGCTCCACTGATGGCAGCATGTTGTCCAAGGGCAACATGATCCATCATAGGAGAGGATTAGCTAGTGCAATTGGTAGAGAGCCGAAGGTAACCCGTTTCTCGGACGGGAGCCTTCTGGCGAATGCGGCGAATCCCGCCGAGGCGGCCAAGATAAGTGCTCTTCGGACACTTCATGGCACCCCGGTGAGTGTGACGCCGCACTCTACCATGAACTTTGTGAAAGGAGTAGTTTATGCGAGGGAACTCGTTGACTACTCCATTGAGGACATCACCCTAGAGCTGGCCGACCATGGGGCGGTCAAGGTCGAACGTGTGATTAGAAAACAGGGAGGGGCCTCGAGACCCACCCCTACACTCTTCGTCACGTTCGACTGTTACAAGCTCCTTGAGTCGGTGCGTGCCGGTTGGTACCGCTACCGCGTGAAGGCATTCGTGCCACTGCCGCGGCGGTGCTATTACTGTCACCGCTTCGGCCATACGAATCGATCATGTAGACGTGCAAAATCGGGGTCACCCGAAGTCTGTGTAAATTGCTCCAAGGTCGCACACGATAGATCCAAATCGTGTGTGACCAAGTGTGTCAATTGCGGAGAGCCGCACCCTGCTTCTTCGAAGCAATGTGGTGCATATCTCCTTGAGAAAGAAATCCTGGCCGTTCAGGCCCAGGATCGACTCTCATTCCGCGAGGCTAAGGACTTGGTCCTGGCGCGCCCGGCTCTGCCTGGGACGTCATATGCCTCAATAGTTAGAAAAGCACCCTCTGCTCCTGGCCCATCCAGGCCAACGAGCATGGTTGTTTCCTCGCCCATTCGGAGCCCTTCTGCGGGCTCTACTACACCCGGGCGCTTCCCTGGTAAAGCTGGCGGCAAAAAGGGTTCACACCCAGCCCAGGCTAAAACCAGGGCTCCCCCCCTCTTCCCCCAGCGTGACCGTTTTCCGTAAGGCGAAACGGCCACGCGCCTCCACAGAGTCGTTAGATTCACAGGAGGCAACACCCTTGAAGATGGTCGCTAGGCCATCTTCCAGGGTTCCTAACGCTGTCCCCCGAAAGGAGGACAGCAACAAAGGAGCTTCGGCTCCTTCGCCCATGCCCCGAGGTGGAGCGAGTGGCTCGGAGACGGTGGTTCCTCGAAAAGAGGGCCCCCCGCCTCCGAAGCCGCAACGCCCGCCTACGGTTTCGAGGCGGAGCGAAGAAAAGACTCGCATGGCGAGCCCAACCTCCCCCAATAAGTCCTCGAAGGCGACAGCGCCTTCAGCGCTTTGTCCGGCCAACAGCGCCCGGGGTTCTGCCCCCGGGAAGCGTACGGCCATTCCCGTGAGGTTCTTCAGTTCGAGGAGGGCCCCCCCCGTCTCCTCCGAGCTAGGCATGGAGGGCATATTCCTTCAATGGAATTGCCGTGGACTCCGGGCCACCAGGGAGAAGCTGCGGAGGCTCGTCTCGTCCCGTTCCCCGTTAGCTATCTTTTTGCAGGAGACCATGCTAGGCGCGTGCCCCCTGCCTGCCCTCCCGGGGTATAAGGGTCTTGCGACCCCACCACCGCGGGATGGCCGGGCTGGGGGATGCGCGGTTTACACCCGGCATGATGTCTCCGTTCTTCCTTTCTCTTTAGATACCTCCTTTCAGGCAGTGGCTGTGCAGCTGCACTTGGATAGGAGGTATACTATCATTTCTGCGTACATTCCACCGTCAGCTGACTTCGACGCGGGGGACTTCCGCCGCGTCGTGGCACGGTTGCCGAGGCCCTATCTCTTGCTTGGAGATCTGAACGGCAGGCATCCTCTCTGGGGAGATTACTCCATAAATCCCAGGGGACAAGTCCTTGTCGATCTGATCGAAGAGCTTGAGATGGGTGTCCTAAACGTGGATGAGTTTACGCATCACTGTCCGAGAATCGCTTCATTTTCTTGCCTTGACCTATCTTTGTGCTCTTCGGATGCACAGCCTGATTTTGATTGGGGGGTGGTCGATGACCTCCATGGTAGTGATCACTTTCCCATTCAAATATCATTTTCAGGGCAACTGCCGCCTGAGAGACCACCTCGGTGGTGCTTGGCGCGGGCGCGGTGGCCTGCATTTCAGGAAATGACTGAATTCTCTATCTCAGTCGAGGAGTTTAGGTCGGTAGATGAGGCCGTTGAGTTCTTCTCCGGCAACCTCATCGCCGTGGGCCTGACTACTATTCCTAGGACGTCTGGCCGTTTTGCACGCCGACCACTCCCATGGTGGTCGTTTGAGTGTGAGACGGCCCTCAAACAGAAGCGTTATGCCTATATGCGCTATAAGCGCCGCCCGAACGATTTCACTGTCGCTGAATTTCGTCGGGCTAGGGCTAGGTTCCGGTATATTTCGAAGCACGCCCGCTGCTCTTCTGGGCGGGCATACGTGTCTTCACTTAACGGGAAGACCCCTTTAGCTGAGGTGTGGAAGCGAGTCAAAAGGATTCGGGGCAAGTTCTCGCAGGACATCCCTCCCGTTCTCCAGGAGAATGGGACCGCAATCTCGGACTCTGTGTCTGTGGCGGAATCCTTCGCGACCGCTTTCTCCGCATTCTCTAGCCGTGATGCTACTCCACGAGCATTCAATGCACGTCATGATGTCGCGGAAGGCCGCCGACTGGACTTTACCTCCAGAGGCGGAGAACCCTTCAACGACAGGTTTACTGTGAGTGAGTGCGCGGACACCGCCCATGGTCTGGACGATGTCCCGTACGCCATGCTTCGACACCTGGGTGAGCGAGGCATGGCCTTTCTGTTAGATTTGTTCAACAGGATCTGGGTGGAGGGTCTCCTCCCAGATTCCTGGCGAATCGCTACTGTGCTCGCCTTTCGCAAACCGGGAAGAGATCATTCTACTCCGGCTGTTTTCCGCCCAATCTCTCTAACCTCTTGCGTGTGCAAGTTGATGGAGAAATTGGTAATTGTTAGATTAGCCTTTTTCCTGGACAGCGGAGGCCATCTGTCTTTGCACAGTGCGGCTTCCGCAAGTTCCACTCCACGTCGGATGCTCTGCTCCGACTGGAAAATGCGGTCTGCGAGGCCTTCTTTCTTAGACAGCACTACGCCACGTTGTTTTTCGATCTGGAGAAGGCCTATGATACCGCATGGCGATACGGTATCATGGAGACTCTCCACACGATGGAGGCGAGGGGACGCCGCCCAATGTTTATATCTGAATTTTGGCGAGATCGTCATTTCCGCGTACGGATGGAGGGACCCCTTACCGGCCCAAAGGAGCAGGAAGAGGGTGTCCCGCAGGGAAGTGTCCTCAGTGTCACACTCTTTGCCCTGAGCATAAACGGCATCACCTCGGTACTGCCGGAAGATGTTCTCGCTACGCTCTACGTGGACGACCTTTCGATCTCTTTTGGCGCGGCCCAGATGATAACAGGCATTGAACCGCGTCTCTCGTTATGCCGAACCGCACAGGTTTCGGTTTTCTTTGGCCAAGACTAAGATGGTGCACTTCTGCCGCCATCCACGGCTCCACCCCGATCCAGATTTGTTTCTTAATGGGGTGCGCCTGGAAGTGGTTGAGTCGCACCGTTTCCTTAGTCTTGTATTTGCCCTACACCTCACCTGGGAAGCTCATATTCGCAGCCTTAGGGTCTCTTGTACCCGCGCCATGGATATTCTCCGTTCCGTGACGTTCAGCGCTTGGAGTGCTGATAGGGCTACTGCCTTACTTTTTTATCGATCCTTTGTTCGTTCGAAGCTCGACTACGGATGCGAGTTTTATGCATCCGCAGCCGAGCGTTTATTGCGGAAGGTGGACTCGATCCACCACACCGGCCTTCGCCTTGCGACCGTTGCCTTCCGCACTTTTCCCATTGATAGCCTACTAGTCGATGCTGGTGAGATGTCACTCGCTCTACGCAGTGTACAGTGCATCATTCGCCTGTACGCGCGAGCCCGGCGCCTCCCTCAGTCGCCAACAGGTGTCACTGCATTCGCAGCTGACTTCGACGGTGCCTATGCCGCCGAGAGACGCCAGTCATACCCTAAGCCCTTTGGGTTTAGGGCCAAGAAACTCCTTCAAGAGCTAGGTATCGCTCTCGGGCCGGTGGCGCCCCTGGTTCTGCCCAGGACTCCACCCTGGAGGGTACCACATTCGGCTATTTGTCGCCACGCCTCTGCTTCCAAAGCTTGTACTGCGCCGGGAGTATTGCGTTCGACCTTTTTGGAGCACACCTCGTGTCACGCTGGAACCGTGCCAGTGTATACGGATGGCTCCAAATCCGAAGAGGGGGTCGGCTTCAACTTCGTATCCCCTCTGTTTGAAGTCAGCGGGGCTCTGCCAGGCGCTGCGTCTGTCTTGACGGCCGATCTGGTTGCAATACTCCACTCGGTACCGGATATTACGCGACGTGCCCGGTTCGGAAACCGGATTGTGTTCTATTGCGACTCACAAAGTGCCCTGAGTGCTCTCGGGGCATTGGAATCTCCGCAGCCCCTGGTTCGTGATATCCGTTACTTCACGGTTTTGGCGAGCCGGGCGGATGTCGAGATTATTTTCTGCTGGGTTCCTGGACATGTAGGAATTGCGGGGAATGAGCGCGCCGATGAGGGTGCCAAAGAGTCCGCGAGGACTCTGCGACCGGACCAGCGTTTTACTCTTCCTCACACCGACTACATGGTAGGAATACGGGCAGCTCTTCGGACTACTTGGCAAAGAAGTTGGGAGACGGTTGAAGGGAACAGAAAGTTGCGTGCCAATGCGCCGCGACTGTTCCCATGGACTTACCCCCCAATGCCGCGGCGGCTTCAAGTTGCTTTCTGTCGTCTCCGAATTGGGCATACTCGCGGGACGCACCGCCATTTGATGGAGCGCTCACCAGCGCCCTACTGTGACGACTGCGTTGTCCCCCAGACTGTTCGGTACATTCTTGTTGAATGTCCCAGTCTGGGCGATCTTCGCGCATGTTACCTGTCCCGGTACCGTGATGGGCGGGGTCGCTACCGCCTGTCCTTTGTACTCGGGAGGAGTGCGTGCTTTTTGACTGGTGGACTGGTAGACTTTGGGGGGGAGGCCGGCCTTTTTCCTTTTATTTAACTAGGTTTTGATGTTGTTTTGTTTTTGTTATTGTTGTTTTCTTTGTAGGTCGCACGCTCCTGCGCCGGGGGTAGTGGGGACCTCTCCCCGACGCCGGAGATTGCTTTCTATTTTTTGCGATCTTCACTTTTTATCGTTGTGTTTTCGTGTTCTTATTTTAAAGTAGCCTAGTGCTAGTCTGTCGTGATTCCTGCGACTTATGCCTATGTGGGCAGTCGCCAGATAGGCTCTTTGAAAACAAAAAAAACAAAAACCGACTTGGATGCATTCCATGTGAGGTTATGTTGCAATAGAACCGCCACCTCCTAGCTGTTGCATAACTCGCTAGCACATGGGGAGTGCTGTAAAACTCCCACATCATCATGCAACAGTCTCCCCCAGGATAGCCTCACAGAAAGCGCGGCGCTACTTAATTGTGCTGACGTTGACGGGGTCCTACAGCTATAAACAACAACAACAACAACTTTGCCCCCCATCCCCCAGGTTTTCTTCAGTCAAACCCGGCATCACTCAAGAATGACCCGACGACACATGGCTTTTCCCAGAGCTCTCATAGGGACGTTATGTTGAAAATTGTGAGATCGCGGAGTCAAGGGCAGGATAGGACCAGCTGGCCAGTGTTTCCAGATTGCTAAGGGGCTGCAGCGGGAGCATTCGGGTGGCGGGTGTCTGGCTGTATTCCATTTTTGTACTCATGTAAGGAGGGCTGCTATCCCGATTGCACCCTTCTGAAAAACTCTCGTGTGATTCTGATGGGTGAATGTCTTTGGAGGGTGTGCATTGTGGCTAATTTTGAAGGGTTATGCGGGTGAAGTATGTGTTTATTATATTCTGGTTCGGTAGAGTTCAATAATAGGGGGTCCTTTCTTCTGCTTAAAAAAAACAAAAAAACTTGGACTCTTGGGATGATCCTTGATAGGACAAAAGTTGTAGCCCCTGTTTGCCTCGGGGAAAATTTTGTTGCCAATGGCATGGCCAAGCCTTTGGAAGTACAAGGCCTAAAAGAGAAGGTACGGATGCTGTCCAGATTCTCTTAGACTTTTCTTCTTCCTAGTGCGTTGAAGCATGCCAGCACCCAGCCATCCGACGTCATGGTTATGATAACATTTGAAACCTTTCGACTCTCTTCTTTTCTTTTTTTTTTCCTGTTGGTGTGTTTTCAAATTCGTTCTTTTGAGCTCTTTTATTGTTTTTTCTAATTTGTTTGAGGTTGATTTCCTTTTCTTTCCCTCCTACGGAATCGGTTGGGTGGTGTAGCAAGGGTAATGCCTCTGCTACAACTCAAACACCTGGACGAACAGTACACCCCCCGGCCCCGGTGCTCGCAGGTTGTACCCTTCCTTACTAACCTTCAGCCTTGAAATGCCTCGTGGTTATTGCACTTTAAATTTGAGGCGGGGGCAAAGACCCCTCTCTTTCTGCCTTTATGATTTAAGTGTTTACAATTACAATATCAGGGCTCAATTTTTTTAATTCTATTTTTATATTCATATTTATATATAGTCCTTCCCTCAGCCCCCATCTTTATTCTGTCCCCGTAGAATATGCCCACGTTGGATCACGCTTAGTCTTTTCCTTCTCGAGTAATGAGTCCTCAATCGTTGTCTTGATCGTTCGTTTTTTGTATTTTGTTCAGAGTCATTCTTCTGGAGGTAGTTGTCTTGGTCGCCCTGGTCGTGTTTTGGTACGAGAAAAGTCCCGGTCTGAGCGACGAATTGTCCTTGAAGCGTACCGTGTTTTTTTCCGCCCTCGAGGACAACGGGGAGGAGGTTGCGCCCCCCGTCAACATCACGACAGTCCAGGTATTTTAACCGTGCTTCGTGGAGAAGGGGGCTAATGGAGGCAAGGTAGAAGAGAGAGGACGAAATAGGTAATATGATAGGTAAATAAACAAGGTAAGCTCCCGTTCCCTTTCAAGCGATGACATCCCGGACTGGTTAATGAAATTTGCATAAATATCAGAATGACAATGGCTACCCAGCCTGAGGGTACCATGGATCGCTCCTTTCGCATTAGTCTAAGGCAGCCCAGCAAAATAAAAGGGCAGAGCGAACCATACAAAATAGTACAACTGCGCTTTATTGTACTGGAACGTGCCTAGAATAATGCGAGACATTATTGGTTTGGTTGGGTTGATTTGCCCCTGGCTTTGTATATTTCATTATGATTTTGTCGCATGGGTGTTGTCACTAGGCCAGCCGCTTCGATGAAACCCGCTGAGCCCAGAGGTTGCTTCAGAGGAGGTTCTAAAGATCCACGTCTCTATCTTTAGATTTTGTGAGAGTGGTGAGCAAGTTCTGAATGTTTGATTATAGAGTCAACCAGTAATCGCACTTCTAGTGGTGTTGGGCCCTTGAATGTCGGATAGTTCATGTAAGTTAGTAGCTTTGTAGTCTCGCCCCATGAGTCTTAACATCTAGGGGCAGGAGGTTAGTGGCCTACATTTGCTAGGAGCAGCGTTGGCGAGATGATGATGGTCCCTTGTGGTAGTTTGTTTCTCCCACAGCCAAGCTTTTGCTCGTTTGTTGTCAATCTGGGGCTAATTAGCTAGTCCTTATGTCGTGATTCTGGTAGAATTTGAGGTTAAAGTGTAACACCAATGCAGAACACAGTGAATGTAAAAATAAAATGAGTCATTTAGCTGTGAACATTAATCAACTCGTTTCTTTTGGTCAGTGTTGGGAAAATGCGTTGGGTCAAGAAATCTATCGGCTGGTCTTCGTTGACTTTCTCGTCATTCTCATTTCGACGCTAGTTGTGGACACCTTGAAGCCCTTTCTGGTCTACAGGTAAGGTTTGGGATTGGCATTGGTACTTAGTTAAGACTGAGAGACGAAATCCAACGAGGGATTCTCCGCACGAAAGTTTAATAGAACTTTTTTTTAGTGGTGAAAATGGGAGAAGTGAAAAGTTGTCCATTTAGCGAGGGTTGGGGGTAGGGAGTAGGCGCAAGTCTCCAGATGTCATAAAACTAAGCAAAAAGCAACGAGACCATCTCCGCCCATAGGTTAGCAGAGATCTGTAAAAGTGGTGGAGATGGAGGAAGGAAAAATGTGTGGAAGATATATGGCCGAAGATACAACCACTGCGAGGATGGGGGGGCAACTCTTTTGACTCTTCCCCTGTTCAAATGATGAAACTAATGATTTTTCTTCTCTTTCTCCGCCGAAGGGAGGTTGCGAAGGAGAGAGTGTTGGAGTTCTCGATCGCGAGGAACACGCTCCACCTCATCTACAACCAGACGTTGCTGTGGGCGGGGCTCTTCTTTTGTCCTCTCCTACCTCTGGTCATCGCGATCAAGTTCGCGTTCATCTTCTTCCTACAAAAGGTTCGGTTCTAAAGTTAATCCAACAGGTGGGGGTCACAGTCGATGTCATCTTCCTACAAACTGTTCGGTTCTAAGGCTAATACCATGGGGATGAGGGAGTATTAAGGGGAATGATGGGCTACACTCGGTGTTTTCTTTCTCTAAAAGGTTTTTCTCTAAAGCTACCCACAGGGGGTGAGGGAGTATTAAGAGGGGATGGGTCGCAGTCGAGCGTTTCCCCACCGTAAGCATATGATCAGATTTTTTGACTTAATTGTCTTCGAGAGTTGGTTGTTAGGTTGGTAGCTTCCGCACTGTAGAGGGGTTACCTACACAGTAGATGGCCGTGGCCAATTGCCCTAGACCGTATTGAGGTTGCCTTAAAACTTAGTTCTCTCCCCCGTGGTATCACTCGTTGACAATGGAAAGTAGATTGAATAAGGTCATAATCAAGAATTTTGAGAGGTGTTACTGACATTTAAAAAAAATGGGTGAGATTGACTAATGAAATATCTTGGTACAAGCTTGTTTCATTAGGTTTTTAGGTACCCTTTTGCAACCCTAGCACGGATCATTGAGGCATGGTATGCGAATGGTTCTCTGTTATGTTCGCCACAATCACCTCTCATTTACGCCAAGGGACTTGTGCAATTCATCCATCTCTATGATGTTTACTTGATCGTTATCTCTCTTTCTTGCCTCTGTCCTTTAGCTACATGATGGCTGCCATGGGTCGGAGCTCATGTCAAATTGGAGGTCGCCACTGAGGCAGGCAGTATAGTGCGTGTCGATATACTCCCCCCCCCATCCATCGCCAAACGTGTCTCCGTTGGATTATTTTCAATTTTGTCCATAGCGTTATCTCAAGTTCTTTGAAAGTCTTTGTTCTTACTTGCAGTTGAGTGTGACAAAGAACTTGCAACCCGTGGAACGGCCATGGCGCGCTGCGCAGACCGAGACCCTCTTTTACGCCCTCACACTCCTCACCCTCTTACTGGCGTTTTTCAGCTTCGTCTTCATCGTCGTCAGGTAAGAGGAACAATGTGGCCCAAAAGATGTCTTAAATTCGTGCAAAGTACGAACTTGTTTTGTAGGCTTATTCTACACTTCGTATTCACCCTGATTTTGAGTTGTTTAATTTTCTGCCCTTCTGGTCTTTGTCCTTATTTTCTCTATCTTTGCTCTCTATTTATCCTCATTGGTGCTTCATCTGTCTGTTTCGAGGTTGACATTTGTCCTGGCATTTCTTGCGAGGGTGAATTTGTCTTCTCTGTTGTTCGCTTTTTCTTGCTTATTCTTTGTTGTTGTTGTTGTTGTTTTGGCTTATATCATAACTTTTCCTATCCGCAACCTGGCCCTCCGTCTATCCAGTGGCGCATTCCGCTCTTTCCCTATATCGAGCATTTATGCTGAGGGTGGCATTTTTCCTCTCTCGCAACACCATCTACAGGTGTCTACGGTATATTTTCCGTATTCAGCAGCTCCCTTGCTCAGAGGTCTACAAGAGTATCTTTCCCCCAGGATCTGTCGCTGCCTATGATAAGTCTCCATTCATACACCGGTCCTCGGGACTTCGTTTACCCGAACACGTTTTCCCTTTAGGTCCACGCAACTCGGTCTTGCCCGCTCCCCGGTGGACATTCTCCCTTGTCAAATATTTGCTTGACTTTCTTTGACATGTAAAAGTCTCTGGCTGAACCGCGTGTCGCACGTGCTATGTTTATTGAACATGCGACATCTCACACTTCATCATGTCATCTCTTCACAGACGAGTCAAAAACGGACGATAGTGTGGAGGCTTCTGTGCTCTCACTGGGGTCTATAGTCTCCTAGTCGTTACCGTGGGCAGCTTCCACTGTGTGCATTTTACTGCCTTTACGGTCTTTATTGATTCGAGGAGTGTATTATACGCTCTTTAACTTCTGACCATCCCCTTGTCTCCTGAATACATTCCTGGTTGGTTAAGAACTCTTCCAGACACAAAGTAGAGTTTTTTTGGTTCTCTAGTCATATCGAAGTCCACAGTTACGAGCGAGCCGATGAGGCAGCTGAAATTGCGGTCACCCGGGCACCGACTCGTTGCAATCTACCCTATCGGGATTTTTATCCTCATTAGGGACAATTGGGTCACTGGCAGTCAGAATGGGATGGCTGCATAGATAACAAATTGCATTCCCTTAAGCCCTCGGTTTTGCCGTGGGCTAGCAGTCATCAACCTCGTCGGAGCTCTGAGGTGGTTCTTTGTCGCCTGCGAATCAGCCACATGGGCATTTATCACCCACCATATCACCCACCCTCCCCTCTATGTATGCCCCCTCTGTTCGTCTCCCATATCAGTACATCTGTTGGTCGAGTGCCAGACCTTGTCTGCCCTCCGTCCCGTCTGCGCTTCCTCTTAGCTGAGAGACCCCCTTTTTAGCACTAATTCCCTCTTCCGATTTCTACTACGGTCTGGGTTTTTTTCACATAGCTTGTAATTATTCTATTTTAATTAATTAGAAATGTAAATGTTAGTATGATGCGTCTCTTTTTTTTCTTGGTACGGGGCCATAAGGCCCTCTCTATTCGTCTTCTACTTTAAGTTAGGCTATGCTGGGGTATGTCATTTGTTTATTGCCCCTGTCCCCCCCTTTTTAATCTTTTTATCTCTTTTATTTTAACTTTACCCCTTTTTTGTATTTTAGGGCCTCGTACCGTTTTATGTTTTGTCGCTCTGGTCTTTAGATTTTAGTGGCGTATACCCTGCTCCAAATAATAATAATTGTTTTAAAGACCCTTGAATGCGGTCGCCAGATGAGCGCTTAATAAACCCAAACCCATCTACCAATCCTTCTTTTCATTCTCTACCGAGTGATTGTTGTTGTTGTTGCATCGTTCCCCAGGAGCAGCTGACATCTCTGCTCCCTCCGACCGCTCGGGAGATTAAGGGAGAAAAAAAAGCCTTTGTCAAGTGTGGCTGAACTTTACGTGAGACTCCTGAGGGACCAGGTTAGAGCGGAGGGAGACTGTTGCATGATGCTGTCAGAGTTTTACAGCACTCCCCATGCGCTAGCGGGTCATGCAACAGCTAGGAGGTGGGGGTTCTATTGCCACTTAACCTCACATGGAATGCATCCAAGTGGGATGGTTCACTCCAGGTTGGGGTTGTCGTCATATCCACTTGAGAATGACTGACCACTCTACAACTCTGTCCTTGCCCTGAAGGGTGGCTAGAATTTAAAAACACAGCCTTGTCTGCTGGGAATTGCTACCGAGTAAATATTTTTCAGGGTGGCTCCTTTCTAGGCATTCCCACGATTGCACGTAGAACAACTTTCGGTTGCAACCCGTAGGGGTATACCTCATGGAGCTGAATGAGCGGTACTTCTTCCTGCCGCAGTACCCCTTAGCAATCTGAAACTAGGTCAAGACTATCTGAGCTTTATTCTTTCTAGATATTTACATTTTTTTCCTTTTTATTGTAACTTTCTTTAGAAGCCTCTCTTTGCCTCTCCTGGATGGCGGGTGATATCGCAAGCTAGTCACCAACCTGTTTTCGTCCATTCACCCCCTGGACGGGTCTTGGATAGGGGAGTGCTGGTTCACCCCTCATTCTTGACTTCGGTTGTGGTGATGGTTTTTAAAATGCCTACATTCCCCCTCCCCGCCCCAGTGGCCCAAGAGAAACGGTTGCTCTCTCCCGCGTCATCGGCGATTGGCCTTCCTGGTCGCCTTGCTGACTGGATTCATCGCCCCGTCCGGCCTCGGCTTAGCCTCTTCTCCTTTCCGACAGCCTGTGTTTCTCCCCTACTTCCTCACTTCCTCTACAACTTCTCCCACAACTTTCTCTGGTCGGCCTCTAATTTCACGGGGTAGATGCCGACCAGCTTCCTCTCATCCAACTATCCCGGATCGGTGCTGAGGGGGAAGGGCCACAATGCCAATGATGAAGATTCTGAATACACCCCCATCAACTCTTTCTTTACCATCGTCGGAGCCGCTTTCTGGCAGTTCCACCGAAAAAAAATGGAGGTCACCCCCCTGTACTTTTGCAGGGGACCCTCCAAACATCTTTGACAGGAGAGGAGGCTTACTCCTCTCCTATGGCTTCAGGTGCAGGAGACTTTCCCTCTTCCCCTTCTCTGGGCGACTCCCTCTTTACCATGGCACTCCTCCCTTTACTTTGCAAGAAGAAGGTCAAGAAAGCTGGCAGGCAGCCCATAACACTAGTCAACAATGATTTTGCTACTTGCGTATTAGCTTGTGATTTATATTAAATCGAGTATGCTGATTCCGAATCTGTAATCAGAATTGTTCTAGCATGTAAGGTTCCTGAGTTACACACATACTCTTTAGTTACACATATGGGCACTGTTGCTTTGGCTACCATAGTGAGAGGATGTGTTGTGTGTGTTGGTTCCTGCGTTACACTCCTGCTTTGTTATGTTGTCAAATTTAGCCATTATAGTAGTAGTGTTGAAACGTTATTTACATACAGTGATTAATTGCATTTTTCTTTCAGATTTATCTCTCAATTAATTTGTAAATGAAATAAGATTGTACAAAAGTATATAACAGGATATATACAAATTAAGTTGAAAACATGAATCGGCGAAGATGTATAAATACCCCAGACAACTTTTGTTATATCTGTGGAAGATATACTCCAAGCAACCAGCGGAAAAATTTAGCTAAAAGAGTGAAAACTGCATACAATTATTATGTGGTTGTAAAGTTGGTGACCAGGACAAGCCCTGGGTACCTCACAAATCTTGTACTGTGTGCTATACGGGGCTCACACAGTGGTTAAATGGCAAATGGAAGGATATGTCTTTTGCTGTACCAATGGTGTGGCGTGAGCCAACAAATCATGTTTTTGATTGCTACTTTTGTATGACAAATATTGCGGGATTCTCAAATAAAAACAAGTCAAAAATTGTATATCCAGATTGTAAGTCAGCTATAAAACCAGTCGTCCCCCATAATATTGAGATGTCAATCTCAGTTCCTCCATCAGCTAGTGCAGTTAAAGATAACAATGACGATGAAATGTATGAGGATGATTCTAAGGAAAAGAAGATCCAGTTGATGGAATTTTCTAGAGGACAGTGCAAAAATATCTACTTTCCATAAATGCCATGAGGCCTTAGCTGCCTTCTATAAAGAAGATGATGCTTGTTTCTGTACTGATGTTAATGGCCTCATGAATCAGCTAGGAAACGAGCATTTACCTGATGAATGGAGACTATTCATCGATGCAAGCACTGCTAGCCTCAAAGCTGTGTTGCTACACTGGTAACAAAAAAACCCCTTCAATTCCTGTCGCACTTATTGTTGGGATGATAGAGAGATATGACTCAATGAAATTTATTTTGAAGGTGTTCATTACTCGCATCATAAGTGGAATATCTGTGGTGATCTAAAGGTAATTTCTTTACTTCTTGGATAGCAGCTAGGATATACAAAGAATATGTGCTTCTTATGCCTATGGAATAGCTGTAATGACAGGAATCATTATATTGTCAAAAAGTGGCCCAAAAGAGAAGAAACACATAGTTGCCCAATACATTGTGAAGCGCATGCCTTTGGTACATCCACAGAAGATCTACCTTCCAACACTTCATATCAAACTTGGCCTTATCACAAATTTTGTTAAAGCAATGGCCCATGATTCTGATGGATTCCATCCAGTATCTCAAAGAGAAATTTGGTACAAAGAAAACCGATGCTAAACTTAAAGCTGGCATTTTTGTAGTGCTGGAGATCAGAGAATTGATATGTGACAGGGAGTTCAGAAATAAACTAACTCCACTTGAGTTGGCAGCATCGGATTCATTTGTCCATGTAGTGCAGAACTTCCTTGGTAATCATAGGGCTGAAAACTACGAAGAACTAATGGACAACATGCTAAAGGCCTATCAACGAATGGCTCTGTCTGTCTCTTAAGATGCATTTCTTGCATTTGCATCTAGATTGGTTTCTTTCCATCTAATATAGATAATATTAGTGGCGAACATGGGAAAAGGTTCCACCAAGATATCGCAATGATGGAAAGCAGGTATCAAGGCCGCTTCAACGAAAACACAATGGGTGACTACTGCTGGTTCCTACAACGGGAGGATCCTATATCCATGTACAAGCGCAAGGGCAAGAGTCTCAAACATTTTTTAAGAAATTTATAGTTAGGTGAGTACTAGCTCTTTATATGTAATACATATCTTTCTCTGGGTCTGCAAAAGGACGTACATAATGCCAAATAGGGTGCCCCGATTCCAAACCTTTGCCCAGAAAAGTCTCATTCTTCTCAAACTGGTAATAATTATATCATTAATTAATCCAAGGTGACAAAGTGAGCCATATAGCCTAGTTGCATAACTTAGAAACCTTACGTGCTCGGACAAATCTGAACACAGATTTGGAATCAGCGCACCAAAATTAGTTAGTTACAACAACATTTACTCAAGTAGCAGAGACAAAGTTAGAATTTGTTGGCTAGTGTATAATTGTCCAAAGGAACCTCGAATGAGATATTTGATGATTTTTTTTTGGGGGGGGGGGGGAGATGGCCACATGGAGGCTCCCTTGAGATGAACATAGTCCCTGAGGCGACCCAGCCCCAGACAGTAGGATCTTCTATGAGGTTGAACCCGGGCTCGGTGCCAAGCACAAAACACATGTCCGCCCCTATGTAAGCTCCTCCTCAGACGGCTCGGGTTCCCAAGGCCTCACAAGGAGAGGAGGGATCTCCTTCCCCGGCTGGTGATCCTGTGACAGGCAAGACCTTCTCAATTTCAGAGAAAGACCTTGGAGAGGCCGGCCCATCTGGCTTAGGGGCTCCTACCGGCAGGGGAGCGAAGCGGGTTCATTTCCTGCCCGCCTCTCCAAGAAGAAAAAGAACAGGAAAAAGACGAAAAATACTCGGGGCTCCTGTCCCTCTATGGGTACAGACTGGGCCGCTGTCGTTTCGGCATGCGACCAAGCAAAAGCAGCACGTCCGGCCCCGGTGTTCTCCCAGGTGGGGAGTCCCTGACAAAGATCAAAAGTGTGCAGAGCGGAGCGTCGATTACTTCGGGGCCCCTTATGCATAGGTTACCTGGCGTTTTCGAGCCTGCTGGCTTCAAACACTTCCTTGTTATTCGCTCCACTGATGGCAGCATGTTGGCCAAGGGAAACATGATCCATCAGAGGAGAGCATTAGCTAGTGTAATTGGTAGAGAGCCCAAGGTGACCCGTTTCTCTGACGGGAACCTTCTGGCGAATCCGTCGAATCCCTCCGAGGCGGCCATGTTTAGTCCCCTTCGGACACTTGATGGCACGCCTGTGAGTGTGACGCCGCACTCTACTATGAACTTCGTGAAGGGAGTGGTTTATGCGAGAGAACTCGTGGACTACTTCATAGATGACATCACCTTAGAGCTGGCCGACCATAGAACGGTCAAGGTCGAGCGTGTAATAAGAAAACAGGAAGGGGCCTGGAGACCCACCCCTATACTCTTCGTCACGTTAGACTGTGACAAGCTTCCCGAGTTGGTGCGTGCCGGTTGGTATCGCTACCGCGTGAAGGCATTCGTGCCACTACCGCGGAGTTGCTACTACTGCCACCGCTTCGGTCATACAAATTGCCTATGTAGACGTGCAAAGTCAGGGTTACCCGAAGTCTATGTAAGTTGCTCCAAGGCCGCACACGATAAGTCCAAATTGTGTGTGGCCGAGTGTATCAATTGCGGAGAGCCGCACCTCGCCTCATCGAAGCAATGTGGTGTGTATTTTCTTGAAAAGGAAATCCTGGCCGTTCAGGTACAAGGTCGTCTCTCATTTCGCTAGGCTAAGGACATGGTCCTGGTGCGCCCGACGCTGCCTGGAACGTCCTATGCCTCAATGTTAAGAAAGACACCCTCTTCTCCTGGCCCCTCCAGACCTACGAGCACGGTCGTTTCCGCGCCCATTCGGAATCCTTTGCGGGTTCTACCCACACCGGGCGCTCCCCTGGTATAAAGGGTTCACACCCAGGCCCAGCTAAAACCAGGGCTCTCCCCTTCCCCCACCGTGACCGTTTTCCGCAAGGCGAAAAGGCCGCGCGCCTCCACCGAGTCGTTAGACTCACAGGAGGCAATACCCCTCAAGCTGGTCGTGACGCCATCTTTCGAGGTTCCTAAAGCTGCCCCCCCAAAAGAAGGACAGGTCTAAAAGAGCTTTGGCTCCCTCGGCCACACCCATTAGTAGGCTGGGTGGTTTGGAGATAGTAGTTTCTGCAAAAGAGGGACTCCGCCTCTGAAGCGACAGCGCCTTTAGCGCACTGTCCGGCCAACAATGGCCGGAGTTCCTCTAGGATGCGTATGGCTATTCCCATGAGGGTCTTTTCTTCAAAGAGGGCACCCTCATCTCCGATCTAGGCCTGGAGGGCATATTCCTTCAATGGAATTGCCGCAGATTCCAGGACAACTGGGAGGAGCTGCGAAGGCTCATCTCTCGTTCCCGGTTAGATATCATTTTACAAGAGACCATGGTGGATGTGTGCCCCGTGCCCACCCTCCCGGGGTATAAGGGTTTTGCGACCCCACTACCATGGAATGGGGGCCGGGCAGGAGTATGCATGGTTTACACCTGGCATGATGTCTCCGTTCTTTTCTTTGCTTTAGATACCTCCTTTCAGGCATTTGCTGTGCAGCCTTTTAATTACAGGGTGGAGTTTAAAGAAACCTGGGGATATATTGAAATTAGGGAAAGCTGCACTGTCTTGGTATAGCCGACTATATAATATAATATCTATCATTAGTATGAAGGGGAAGAGCTCAGGCTATTAAAGCGAACCTTCCAATGACTGAATGCAGTTGATGCGCAGTTTAGAAAGGTAAGGTTGAGGCGTGAGGTCAATATGCTTAACTAATCAGGTAGAGTTTGAGGTTGGTGAGATTTGAATAATGAGGCTGAGAGTGATGTTCATGTTAATTAAAGATAAACATAAGAAAATATAAATTTTATTTACAAATTATAAATGTTCAAAATGATATAGAGGAAAATTAAAGGTTAGATAATGATTTATCGTTACCGGTGGGAAAGTCTAATTTCTATTAATTAGTTTATAGCTACCTGCTCAGATCCAAATGGGCTCACAAAATTAAATGGGGAAAAAGGGGAATTATGGACTGGAGGGCGACAGCAACTTCAAGGAGACTTGAAGGAAAGTAGGGGCTTGGTGAGACGATCTTGTTGGTGTTTTCAAAGGAGGGATCTTTATCAGGAGAAGAGTGGAAAGGGAGGGTATGGTCGGCACCTTACTTCCGGGGCTGTGAAGGCGTAAGTTTTAACCTTAGCTGGGCCTCAATGGGGGAGCTGGAATCTTTGCTGATTCTCGGGAGAGATATGGCGACCTTAGGGTAACTTTGATGAGGCTGGATGCTTCGAGGACTCAGAGTAATCTGGTGCAGCTGTTTCAGAAGACGGCGGGGGCAGATGCTTCTGTTTGACTGTGGATGCCTTACCAGGGAGAGAGTCCAGCCTTCAGTTGGGTACACAAAAAAACACTGACTTGGGACGAGGGATGTCTTCTTGTAAACGAGCCTTGTTCTTTACTGGTCTTCCAAGGCAGCTAAGGGGTTTAAATATGGAGGGTCTCTTCATGTGGGTGATGGGGAATAAACCCCACTTTGGGGAATTCCCAGGGGGCAGCTGAGGCGCCCTAACTCTATCTCTGCGGAGGGAGACTGCTGGAATTTTTTACCACATAGGGAATGTTCTCCACACTTTACTCGGATTGTACGATGGGTGGCCAATCTGGGCTTGCTTTGCCATGTGACTCTCAGCCGCGTGGGGTCTGGCTAGCCATGTGGCTTCCAGCAATGTGCTAAGCATTGTAAAGAAGGGAAAAAAAGGGGTATCCTTCTACATGCACAAACTAAGCAATACTTCGGGCAAACAGTAAAATCATTAAATGTACAGTTTACCCAACATAAATACAATATTAGGAGAGGTGAAAGTAATAGTGCTTTTTTGTTCATTTATCTGAAAACAGTCACCCTATCAATTGGAATTCTGCTAAATTCATTTACAAATCTGATGACTATGTTAAAAGAAATATCGTTGAATGCTCATTCATTAATTCTTTGCCTAATTTTAATATATTCCCCTGTCTCTTTAAACTGGCCCCTGTAATTAAAAGGCTTATTTGTAGCGTCCCCTGTCTCTTTAAACTGGACCCTGTAATTAAAAGGCTTATTTGTAACAAAATCGTCCATTTTAAATCTTAGCCCTTTATGCAATTTGTCACATTCTTTTCTCCCACATGGAAGTTCTGGAAGAGATCATATCTGTAAGTATCTGGTATTTAATTCCATTTCTGATATTTTTCTATTTTGTGGCCTTTCGATGTACATGGGTGGAGCATCGCTTTGGTGTCTCCTATATATATACTACCTTTGTAAAGTACTTTGTAAAGTAATATTGAATGTAAAGTACTTAGAATCCACTTTTCATTTTCCTGTGATATTTTTTGCATATATTTATATATACTGTATATATCAATAATTTTACCAATGAAAGTTGCAATTCAGTTGTTCTTTTCAAGGGAATTTATTTGAAACCAGGCATTTAATATTGAATGGGCCATGTTGTTTACAAGCCAAAGCCATTTATGTGGTGTTTATGCATTCTTCATAAACATTATTGGAAGCTCTTCCAAGAATCTTCTTGGAAGATTCCGAGAAGACTTCCATAGTATATACATGTACTGTATGTGTGTACAACGCTACAAAAGTTATTTAGGGATAATTTAGATAAAAATGTGAAATAATGTTTTATTACTCTCGACCTTAATAAAATGTCCAAACACAACTTTCTATGATTATTAATTTTTATAAGATAAAAACAGGAGTCGGATGTTTTTACCAGACTCTGACTCCACTACAAGTGTCTCCAACTCCACATTCCTGATTACTTTCCCATTTAAATATCAGTTTCTGGCCAGCCACCACCTGAAAGATCACCCTGTGGTGGTTGGAGCAGGCGCAGTGGTCCGTATTTCATGAAATGACTGATTTCTCTGTCCCAGTCAGGGAGATGGCTGTGGCAAACTTAAAGTTATGTGTCATTGCGCCGCGACTATTCTCATGGACCTACACCCCTCTGCTGTGACAGCTTCAGGTCACTCTTGTGTCTTCTTTGAATTGAGCACATGTGGGATGCACTGCCATTTGCTGGAGCGGTGCCTTCATTTTATATCGATGATTGAGTTGTCCCCGAGACTCTTTGGCACATTGTTGTTGAATGTCTGAGTCAGGGTGATCTTTGTGCCATTACCTCTCAGGGTACCGGGATGAGCAGGGCTGCTATCGCTTATCCCTTGTATTCGGAATGGGTTTGTATGCACAGAATTTTGGATTATCTGACTTTTTGGAGGAGGAGGAGGTCGCCTTCCATTTTATTTGACTCTTTTTGTTGTTGGTTGCATGAGCTTGCTCTCTGGGGAGGCGTGCCTCCCCCGACGTCGAGGCGTGCTTCTCTCTTGATTTTGCTTTGTTTTTCTTTTCTTTTATGTGCTTTTTAGACTTACTTAGATTTTACCATAGTCTAGTATTAGGCTAGAGATTGTGTACGGCCAGTTATGCTCTTGGTGGCAGTCCCCAGATATGCGTTGTAAATGAAAAAAAAGCTCCTGGTTGCACATCTCAACCCCCTATCTGGAAACACACGCACATCAACCCCATTCTCAAACTAAATAAACCCCCAAACCTCCCCACCTCCTACAGACCAATCTCCTCACTCTTCTCAACCATCTAAAAAATTCAAGAAAATTAAATCCTCAACTGAATTAAGGCCATTACACCTCGTTCACACACTTCAGAGAAAATCATTACAATCTTAATAATAACCAGCCTAAGAACACATATTAGAAGACACCTACTTACCCCCACACACCACAACGCACTGTGGCACAATCCGGATTTACTCGCCGTTTACGACACACGCCAGAGGATGTTGTGGGTGTTAATCCTGCTACACATACAGGGTGGTCCTTCATTTTCAAGTGTAAATGACACAACCACCTCCATCTGGATAGAACTGCCACTTCCTAGCTGATGGACCACCAGCATCATGAAACAGCCTAACCTGGTCCCCTCAGGGGACAGCCTCACAGAAACCGTGCCTCCACTTAATTGGGGTAATGTTGGCTGGGGTCTACACCTCAGGCTGTAGCATGAAAGGCTTTCTCCCTTAATCTCCCTAGCGGTCGCAAGGAGCAGAGATGCCATCTGCTCCAGGGGAGCGATGCAACAACAACAAATAGATGCAAACCTTTAATGTTCTGCCTGACGAATAGTCTCTGTCCCACTTACATTAGCCCCCTCTCCATGCAGACTTGTCATTGACCAGACACTTAATCTGTGTTTGGCCGATGGTTCTGAAAAAGTTGGGTTGCTCTGTGCTTGAAAGAAAGCAAAAGGGTGCAATGCATTGTTTTGTGCTTGATAGAGCACACAAAAAGGTGTGGTGGGTTCCTTTAGGCTTAATAGAGAATAAAAGGGTCTGAGGATTTAAGAAAGTGGCGGATGTTTTACTGGCATTAACTACATCTGAGAAATTTATTTTTGTCTTCTTCCCTGACTTGTTTTTTTTTGTAGAGGTTACTGTTCTCCCTCCTGTGGCCCTTTCCAAGGGCTTACGCACTACAAAGACGTCATCTGGAATGCGTCCGGAGCGACTGAGCAGATGGTAATCAACGTTCTCATGTTCGCTCTTCGTCCCGGCTCTGTCCATCTCATCATCCTTTTCCTCTGGTAAGGATAAGTTGGGATTTCTCTGGCAGAATTTATGGAAGATGATGGGATAGGAATAAAGGCATTCTGATATTTTTGGACAGTACTGTAGAGATAATATATACATATACAAGGGCTTACATCTCAATAGATATCTTATACTTGTTACTGATATTATTTACAACTAAACAAACCTTATAAATAATAACACTTGTCAAATGGACAATAGGCAAAAATGTGAAAAATTATAATGGGGGAGCAAATGAGAGCAAAGCATAAAGGTTATATAGTGAGAGGTTGAGTTGATGGTCATCCACATGAATAGAATTCTAAGTGACCAATGCAGAAAGGATTCTGCACAATTTGAAGTTTAATGAGCTTAAAAATAGCAGATAAATGTTAATAAATTGAAAAAATAACAGATGAAGTTTAATGAATGAAAATTAGTTGATTAAGTTTAATAAGCTGAAAAGTAGTAGGCAATGTTGAACTAAAAAAATAGCTGATGAGGTTTAATGAGCTGAAAGGGGGCAGGTGAAGTTTAATCAAAACTCGCTAGGGACACAAGATGGTACTGACATTTAAATATATATATATATACAAACATAAGAATTTTTTAAAGAAGTTATCAGATATTTATAAATTAATTATATGGGAAATGGGAAGTAGCAGAGGTGGTAATATTCAAATTATATTAGATTTACAAACCCCACTTTAAACTGACACAATCTCATTTCCACTTTTACTACAACTATAATCACCCACGAATTAAACATGCCAAATCTACTCCCCCCCCCCTATCCCCAAACAACCCATATTTTTCAAATATTTCTATTACCTCCCTTTTTTACAACGAAGACACCCACCCAAAACTAATTAATCTCGGTTTTATTTTTGTAAACAAAAACATTCCATTCCCTAATAGTTAAAAGTGCTACATTTTTATAATTTGAATATTACCACCTCTGCTGTTTCCCATTTCCCATATAATTAATTTATAAATATCTGATAACTTCTCTAAAAAATTCTTATGTTTGTATATATTAATAATGTTATATCCTTGAGACTGGGTTCCTACCCGAAAGGTCGGTACCAAGAAATTAATATATAATAATGAACTTCCTAAAATCCTAAAAATATTTATACGCCTTGCAACGCGCAACCCCTCTGCTCTCTTAATATATATTTTTTATATATATATATATATATATATATATATATATATGTGTGTGTGTGTATAACAATACAGATAGAATTTATTCATTTCATGGCATCTAAAATATTGGGATTAATAATGAGTTGGGCAAAACAGATATGATAAAGACACTGAAATAGATATACATATGTATATGGATTTATTATAGATAGAAAACAGCGGGGTTTTGTCATTTAAAAAAAGTTTTCATGAATGAAATATAGCTCTAACTTAAAAATAATGCGGTCATTTTTGAAGGCACTGATACACTAGTTGGTATAATAATTAAAAACCTAGAGAAATAGAGCAGTCAATAATTATTGTTATAAAAAATTTAATTAAACTATAACTCACAGAAGCATAGGGTCATATGGAATCGCATTTAAAGAGAACGACTTGCAAACAAGTTTTTTTCTTTCGGGGGGTGGGAGGCTAAAAGAAAAACTCATTGGACGTCTAAGAGAACTACCCTTAGAGAAAAAAAAGAGCTTGAAACCAAGTCGTCCCTAAAATAAACCTTAACTTACGTTTGCGAGTTAGGGGTTAACATAACATAATTACACGGATGACAAAAGCCATAAGGGCCTATCAAAGGTCATCCGCCTCCGTCAAAACCCACCCACAAAAACCCCATCACCAGGGGAAGACAAAATCAAAGTCCCCCACAATATAATATAACAGATGACAAAAGCCACAAGGGCTCATCATAGGTCATCCGAGTCAAATGGCCTCTTTTTTAAGACCCCAAACTCCCAGGAAAACTACATCCAGAGGATTGCATCCAGAAACAAGGGTATCACCAATCAAGGCTTGTCAAGAACTAAATCATGCAGCTATAGATATATACAAACAATATTAATATATACAAAACTTGGAACCATCAGAACCTTCCCTCCCCATAAACTCATCAAACCTACTCTTAAATACATTTAGATTTGGACTACCTACTACCCTCTGCAGCAATTTGTTCCAGAAGTCTACCACTCTATTGGTGAAAAAATATTTTCTTAAATCCAACCTAGACCCTTGCTTTTTAATATTCAAGTGGTGACCTCTAGTTCGATTTCCATCATCTAACTCAAAAAACTTGCTAACATCCAATTTATCTATCCTGGAAAAAATTTTAAACAGCTCAATCATATCCCCTCTCACACACCTCCTTTCGAACGAGAACATATTTAATACCCTCAGTCTATCTATATATTCAAGGTGCCTCGGGGAAGGAATAATCTTTGTTGCACTGACTCGAGAAGGTTAATATCTTGTCTAAAATGTGGGGACCATGCCTGTATACAGTACTCTAGATGTGGCCTAACATAAGACTTATAGAGTTTAAGAATAACCTCCTTACTTTTGTAACTGACATTTCTCTTAATAAAACCCAGCACTCTATTTGCCCTATTTCTTGCTTCAATACACTGCTTAGAAAACCTTAATGACTTATCTATTACTACTCCTAGATCTTTCTGATCCTCTACTGAGCTGAGCCCATCCATTTCATAGTTAAATTCTCTATTATTTTTTCCCATGTTAATAACTTTGCACTTATCAAGGTTGAAAGTAATTTGCCACTTATGTGCCCAGGATAATAATTTATTTAAATCCCCCTGCACTTTAAAATTATCATCAATATCTTTAAGTACAGCTGCTAATTTGGTATCATCCGCAAAAATTGACACTTTATTATTAACTGCCTCCCCAAGATCGTTTATATAGATGACAAATAATAATGGACCGAGAACTGATCCCTGAGGAACCCCACTGATAACATCCCTCCACTCTGACTTTACACCATTTAGCACTACCCTTTGCTTCCTGTCTTTCAGCCACTCAGCTATCCAATTTGAAACACCCCCACAGATTGTTCTCAACACGAGGCCATGAGTGCTCTAATATTTTGTACCTTGTCCTCATTACATGCTCATTATGTCTCATTACATGCATTCGAGCAAAGCCATTAGATGAAGGTAGGATATACTGCAAAGTCCTTACCTGCTTCGACAGCCGAAACCAGACGGCCAGGGGATATATTAAATGCGGAGGGTGCTGGGTTATGTCAACTCTGTTCACTGTATCCAGTGCACATATGAGGTGATACACCATCACCATCCTTTATGGTTCAAAGTCGCTATTATGGCGGGTCTGGTTTTCAAGCCTCATTTTAGCTTATGTTCCCAGGCCGAGTAAGTGCAAATGCTCATAGTCTGGATGTTTTTGATTTTATGGAGACTTTTTCCTTAACCTCCCAAGGCATACCACCCCATTCCTATGAAGAGCAATTTAGCATGGGAAAATTATATTGGGTGGCATTGTGCTCAATGGGGTGGGTGATGATGTGCATCAACCCTGCTTTCTGTGAAAGCGATTGATGATGAGCGCCAATGGTTTTTCCCTTTGGCAGCCTAGTGGTGTATTACTTGAAGAGCTTCTCTGACGGCCGGATGGAGTTGGTGAATGTGTTGCGGACGCAGCTCCACGTCGAGAGCAGAGACCGGGTGTTTTTGCAGCGACTCATCGAGAACGTTCAGAGAGGTACAATAGACGTGGGGATCTATTGGAGGTTTGGTGAGGTTCATACCCGTCAAAAGGCCCGTTTAGAACCCCCAAAAGACTTTTGCTTGTATCTTTTAAATTAGAGTAAGAATGCTACCACCATGTTTTCAGTTGCGGGATTTGCCCAGGTCTGGGAGAGTTGCGCACATTCCTCCTCCTTTGTGTAAGGTTCCTTTTCTACTTGCCTGGTTTTTGGTTCCTTCCACGCCTCCCTCCAAGCTCACCATTTTATTTACAAGCGTCTTTTGAAAACTTTGCAATGTTGAAAATCTCTCCAATGGTTTGTCTTCTTTTTTCATAAATTCGAATCCAAGTTCCTCCATTTGGATTTGCCTGAAGCTAAAGTTTGCTGATTTCAGTCCTCCTATCAATCTATGTTGCTTCTCAGTCGGACGTCAGCTAAGCCAAGCCCCAACCCCCCACCGTGATGCCCAGTAACGGCGGTAACCTCCCTTAGTAAATAGTGTCAGCTTAGAAAGAATCCGGACCGAGATTCGAACTGCTGACCCAGCGATTGCCGGGAGAGCGCGCTAACCACTATACTAGTTAGCTACTTTGCCTCCAAGATTTTTTTAAGTGGTAATGAATCCCTCGTTTCTTTCCTGTTTGTGACTTTAGGTAAGCGGATCTCGCGAATGCAGAGCCCCCAAGGTGGGCAGGCACCACAGGTGAGGTCCCCTTCAAGAAATACCCCTTCGCCCGGCACCAGTCCACCCCAAAAACGATGGACGAAAAAGTCTTCTTTTGTTTTCGCGAGAAATACGTCAAGAGACGGCGGTGAGTGGCCGACTGATGGAGGCGACTCCGTTTGGTTGAGTTGATTCGAGTTCCTTTGGAGGATTGAGCAATCGCTTTATAGGGTTAATCTCGGCTAAATGATTTGCCGGTGTTATATATGACTACCTCTGTTTGTGTGCAAGATATTACTACAAAAAGTAATTGACGGATCTCGACAAAGTTTTGTGGAGGCAAAGGAAGGGTTAAAAGATTTGCGGTCTGATCTTGATCCTATTACATTCAATTCCTTCACTATTGCGAGATACGGCACTTTCGACTTTATTTCTAAGTTTGGAGAGTCGCTTCGTGGGTCTGTGTGTTGAATGCGTCTCGGGTTAGGAAGTCTTTTCACAGAGGAGATGACCAACATTGGACCGCACATTCTGCTGACGTTTGACAAAAGCTCAAGTAAGGCTTGAAAAAAGCTCAAGTGAGATTTGGCAAGTGTTTAATATGCTGTGGGAATATCTTTTGATTTAAATGCCAAACTTGTGGCTGTATCCCAGAAGTCTGTCCATTTTCCCCTTCTCAAGCATATAGATGAGATTCCCGGCCAGATAATTAAATTTGCATAAAGATCAAAATGACAAGTGGTAAGCTTGGGGAAATCCTGGGCCAGTTCTCGTTGGAAGGAATCGTGCAGAAAAGGCGGTAGTACTGTTCCACCTAACCAGCGAGCACAGCTCCTTTCGTGGCCCAAGGTAGGGTTACCCATTCCGTATCAAGGGAGTGTAGATATGAAACCCATTTGTGTAGGTTTCAGGATGATAAAGTGATGTGCCTTATGTGCAAAGAGACGGGGTAGTCAGAGAGCAGTCTTGTGATTGGCTATGTGAATGATAGCTTACATGACTTCATCTCATTAAACTTCATCAACTCATTTTCATTCATTAAAATTCATCTGCTATATTTTTCAGTTCATTGATATCTGCTATCTTTGATTCATTAAACTTTATCTGCTATTTTATTTTCAGTTCATTAACATTATCTTTACTTTTAAGTTAATATAACTTCATCTAATATAACTTAATGTTATTTTCCTTTCATTAAACTTCAGCTGCTATTTTTATTCATTAAATTCATTTGCTAGTTTTTCATTTCATTATCCTTAATCTGCTATTTTCAGCTCATTAAACTTCATCTGGTATTTTTCATTCAGTATACTGCATCTGGTATCTCTTCATTTCATTAAGGGGATACCACATTCATTTTTTCAACTTTTTACTACATTAGATTATCATATATGAAATTAAAGCTCGTTAAAAGCACTTTTATTCCTGCCAAAATCATAATAACCTACGGCTCTGTTTTGAGATACAGGGGGTTCTTTCAGCCCCTCCCCCTTGAAACCTAATATCATATAATGGCTATAGAATTACTAAAAATTAAGCATTCAAACTCAATTAATGACCAAAAGATGCACATATGATTTAGTTATCATTTGAAATCAGTTTTCTTTAGTTTGATTAAAATTTGTGTTAACGGTGGACTAAAACATATGTTTCTGAATGACCTAAAATTTAGTTTATCTATATTTGAATGATGCTAAAAATATAAAACAGTTCTTAGGTGTCATTTTTTTTTTTTGGTAAATATTTTAAATCGCATTTTATAGTTTCTCGTTTTGTTTACAAATCAACTTTAAAAATCTACGGGGGAATTTCCACAAATGTTTAAAATTTTGCATTATCATAATTTTCACTATGTTCTAGTCATGTTGCTAAAACAAAATATATAATATAAAAAGTATATAAAATTTGCAATAAAATGATATAAAAATCAATAGTGTAGTTTTGTTTGTTTTTTCACAAATTAATTTTTAATATCTATGAAAATTTTTCCAGGAATATATACAATTTTGCATTATCTTAATTTTTACTATGTTCTAGTGATGTTGCTAAAAAGATAATTATACCCTTAAAAAAATTGCATAAAATTTGTATATCAATAAAATGATATACAAAACCAAAAAAAATGCAAATTTTGAATGAAGAATTTGAAAAGTGACTAATGAACAAATGTGCTATCCCCTTAACTTTTTTTCTACTTTTTTCAGTTCATTTAACTTCATTTGCTAGTTTTTTTAGTCCATTAATGTTTATCTACTCTTTTTATTTCATTAAACTTCATCGGCTAGTTTTCACTTCATTAAATTCATCTGGGAGTTTTTCCAGTTCATTAACATTATCTGCTATATTTAATCTAATATAACTTCATCTGCAATTTTTTTTTTACTTCATTAACATTTACCTACTATTTTTTAGTTTATTAACATCTGCTATTTTATGCTCATTAAACTTCATCTGCTATTTTTCTTTCACTAAACTCCATATTCTATTTTTTCAGGTCATTTGCTTTTATTTGCTATTTTTCAACTCATTAAACCTCATTGGCTAATTTTTCAGGTCTTCAACCTTTATCTGTTATTTTTATTTCACTAAGCTTCATCTGCTATTTTTTTCCATTTATTGTACTGCAATTGCTATTTCTTCAGTTCATTAACATTACCTGCTATTTTTAAGTTCATTGAACATCTGTAATTTTTATTCATTAAACTTCATCCTCAATTTTTTTTGTTCATTAACAATTATCTGTTATTTTTTTAGTTCATTAATATTAACTGTTATTTTTAGGCTCAGTAAACTTCATCTGCTATTTTTCAGCTCATTAAACTTCATGTGCTATTTTTCATTCATTAACTTTTGATCTGCTATTTTTCAGCTTGCTAAACTTCATCTGCTATTTTTCTGTCCATTCCACTACTCAAACTCTACTTTTAAATTTACAAGGTGGCTGTCATATTTTGCTCAACTAATTAATTTTAAATAGTCCTGATATTTTAAAAGTTAGCATAGCAAATAGTAGTTTTATCCCTCGAGAGACTGCTAATGGCAGATGCCCTGTCTGAATTAATCCCATTGATCAAGAGACTGACATTTTAGGTTAGGTTAGTTGGACGTAGATGATTTTATAAAAGGAGGCGCCTGAGGAGGATATAGAAAGATGAATGAATACAGATCATTTTAAAACTGAATTATTTTTGAAGTGAGGTGGTAAAAATATCATTTGATACACGGTTGACTACGACTTTGCACAGGTTTTTTGATCTTTTATTTCTCACCAAGGACATGAAAAAAAATGTGTATTGGGTGTGTAAGAGGGATAAAAGGGAACAGTGCTACAAGGAAAATAAGTACCCTAAAAGACCTTACGGTCCATACAAGGAGGGTACTTTTGGTGCAATCCTCGAAGATCACTCGCGAGGATCTTAACGGCGATTTCGCAAGACTTTATCTAGTCTTGACTTGAACTGGTCAACAGATTCACTGTTGACAACTTCCGTCGGAAGTGCGTTCCAACTACCGCAGATACTGTAAGTGAAGAATTTCCCACACAGATCACGCTGGTATCGCTTTAGTTCAAGTTTGTAGCCGTGATTTAATGTTCTCCCCTCGCTGAGCTGGAAAATATCCCCGTAGTCCAGTCGTTCGAAGCCTCGAAGTATTTTAAACACTTCGATAAGCTGACCACGTAGTCTCCGGGTCTCCGGCGAGAACATATTTAATTCCCTTAATCTATCTTCATAACTTTTATGTCTGATAGAGGGAATCAGTTTGGTTGCCCTGGCTTGCCGGCGTTCCAATCTCGCGATGGGACATTAGCAAGTTGTGTGTAGGGCAAGCAGGGTATTAATGGATCAAGCGTTTCCTTTATTACAAACGATTAAAAAGGGATAACAGATGGAAGGGTCACTTGAGACGGATTTGCTGGTCTAAGAAAGTGTTAGGAGGGGGCTGTGATGCTCCTGGTAATATATTATCAAATAGGTGGTAAACTTTTGGTGGGAGTGGGAATGGATTAGAATATATATTGGGGTGTGTTGCTAATGGTGTGATGTTGCAATGACTCTTTCATATCTTTATGGATGGTGTGTTGTAAGGGGGGCGATGTATTTACAGGGTGTAGATAATATTCATTGAAAATTTTCAGCTGCTAATTTTACGCATATTTGTTTTATTTTCATTGTCATTCTTTTTCTTCTTAAAAACAATAGCCACTTTTGCCTAATTTTTTGGCAAAATAATTGACTGGAAAATTTGAAACCCCCCCAATTTGTGGAAGAGGCATGGAGTCATCCCTGGAATCTTCGTCAGAAGGACAAACAAGGAGATTTCAGACTTGATCAATGTCACCAGAAGGATGGTAGAAAAGGTAAGAACGGAGCTTGAAGATTCATGATTCAACTACGAAGTGACAGCACAGAGGGAAAACCCATGGTCGATGATCTGACACCATCAGAACACCCGATTTTGTCACTGAAATCCAGATCATCAACAATGATCCCAAAAGGTCTATGCATCCCATTGCAAGGGAGAAAGGTGTAGATGAAAATCAGATCAGGCTGATAGTGCCTAAGAACATTCGCTCCCCTTCATACAAGATGAGAAAGGGACAATTTCTGTCCAAGGCGATGCAGGAAAAGCAACTCAAGCATACCCGAAAAGCTGATCAACAAGTTGAAACATTGAAGTCAGACATGCTGTGGTTCTTCTCTGACGAGAAGAATTTCTGCCAAGACCAGAAGATCAACTCCTAGACCAACAAGTGGCTCACGTCGCACCCAAGGACGTGTCCAGTCATGCAGATGAAACTTTTGGTGACAATTATGGTTTTCGGTGTCGTTAGCTGTGAAGGTGACGTTATGCCACCTCCCTTCTTCCTTGAGGGTCTCAGGCTGAACAGTTACATCCATGTTCTGAACGAGGTGGTGAATCCCTGTGTTTCCGGGTAGCTGCAGAGAGGTCTTATGTGTGACAGCAAGACTGCCCTGACACACCAGCCGAAAGACCAAGGCCTGCTGTCGGACAATTTTTTTCGATCACATAGTACATGACATTTGGCATCATATCCAGCTGCAACACGAAGGACGAATTAAGGGCCTAAAATGGGAGATAGTGACGAAGGCCTGTGGCCTGTTCCAAGGTCGCCTGGAGTCTGTCATCGAGGCCACAGTCGGGTCATCCAGTGAGATCGACAGAACATGCTCAAAAGACAAACTCACACAAATTTGACGAATATATCTAAAAAAATAAAATTATTTTTTTCTGAGGCACTCAGCATGCGAACGAATACCGCCAGCATCCTGTCGTTTGTATGTCAAGTAACAGTAAGTTTGTTCTCTTTGTCATGAATTTGGTTCTCTTGTTTTAGATCTTTTGTGATCTTGCTTCTGAGTAATATGTGGTGTGTGTAATGAGCTGATGTGATGTGTATATTTTTTGTGTTCCATTTAGTCCTATGTATTTCCGAATCCTGATTTGCCTCTCGAAAGTTCATGATGTGAAGGTTTTCTCAAATTCTACTCTTTCCACATTTATCCCCCTCGTCTGCTCTCAAATTTCCTCTTGATCGACTTTGCATTGAAATCCTCCCACCCACCCCATAATCACCTTGAACTGATCGGTCCCTTGTCCAGATTTATGTCATGAAAAACGTCATCTTTTTTATTGACTGAATTGTAAGTCTGGTGTTGTGCGTACGCTTAATTACTTGTAGGAAATAAATATTTGATATTTTAGGTCTCACCCCCATTTTTGCCAGACTACCTCCAGTTCTTTACCTGTACTCTTTTCACTATTACAAGTCTCGTCTCATTATATTTTCCTTGGCTGGTGGCTAATTTTGTAGGGTAGTTGCCAACCAGCTTTCGTCCACTCACCCCTGATTGGGACCGAGAGGGTGGATTTATTTCCCCATCTTGGCTCTGGCTAATGGGGGAGGAGTTTTTAAAATACATTCTTCCCTCTCTTTACTCCTTATACGGAACCCATCTTACTATCAACTCAGGAAAATTTTAACAATGAACTCATAGGTTTTTGCTTTAAATTTTGAGATTTTTTTTCTTTCTTTTTCATAGTTTTGCCTCTTGAAATGGTCTGTCAAATCTTTTACCTTAACTTGTTTCTCTCACAATGCCGTAGTAATGTTGGTTGCCACTTGACTTTTGAACAGTGAGGGTGGCAATTAAAGAGTCAATAATTCACTAGTGCACACTTACGACAACTTTCTTTGTATTTCTACCCCCCCTTCCCCTCTCCTATGATCCTTTTCATGGGACAGAAAGGTTCTCCTATGATTTCCATGGCGCCAGACAAATGAGCGCTGTCAAATTTCGCACAAAAATCCCGGTTCTCATTTAAATGTTTTTGTGTCTGACAGATGAATTGAATGGGACCAACATGTAGAAGTCAAGGTCAATCAATTATTCGAGTCGCTCTCCTTCCATCTGTCAATCAACTGATCAATTGATACATCGTCTAGTAAGTTAGTAAAGCAACCAGCCATTTATTCGGACAATCAACCAATTTGTCATTCCCAGCGATAGTCATTCTTTTTAAAAATATCAGCTAATTGACTGACTGACTAATCGTTTCCTCAGTCAATTTTTAATGATTATGGTTTCATACCTAGATCAATTATGACGTAACTTAATCTATCGTGCTCAAACTCGTGTAAAATCGCCGTTCGTACATGCCACTACCCTTGTTCCTTTGTACGAACTTGTTCATACATACTTTTTAATGTACCTACCATTACAGATAGGTTTTTTGGGGGGTGGGGGGTTGCTGTTGAGATCTTGAATATTTTTTCTGTTGCATTTTTACGGTTGTTTTTCAGCTGCTTTAATCCCCGCTTGTCTTTATTTCGTCATAAAAAGCCTTAATGCCTTAGGAATAAATCGTGCCATTAATTTTGACTGGGAAAGTCATTTATGATGGATCATTAAATTCAGGTTTGGTCAAAGGAGATCTTCCATCCCAGTTGCTTCTCAAAATATTCTTCCATTGAATACTTTTAAAAGTAAGATTAAAATTTGGTTAACTAATCAATCATAGTAACAGAAAGACTGTTTTGATGGTGGGATTCGACAGTTAAGTTGGGTGTTTTTTCCCTCTAGAATTGTAAGCGCAATAGCAACGAGACCGCATTGCCCAGAAAGTAATGGAAGCTCTGTAAGGAAAGTAGTGAAGGTAGAGGAAGCGAAAAGAGTGGAAAATATATAGCCGCAGATCTTCATGCAGGTATTGGGACCTGGATGCATGCAAGCCTCCAGGTGTCACCTGACTTCCCATTGTGGGCGTGTAAAAGGGTAATAAATGAAGGAAAGAGGGGGGGGGGGAGAAAATGATGGGACGAATGCAAGCATGTTAAATCCCGCCATTCCTACTGGAGGTCAGAGCGAGGGTTGAGCCAGCAATCACCCCTCCTTCCCTTCTCCAACCAAGGATGAATGGACTAAGGCTGGTCGGCGACTAGCCTGTAATATTAACCAGCCCGAAAAATCGGTGAGAAGAACCTTGTAAAGGTAGAGACGAAAAAAAAGTCAAATGGAAATGTCTAGAGGGAATAAAGCCTAGGTATACTCAATCTAGTTCAAGACTGCCAGGGGCACTGGGGTTAAGAGGGCCTCCAGGTGTAGGAGAGGTGGGTTCAAAAATAGAACCTTCGCTGTTAGTAAAACTGTAGCCACTCTATGAAGAGCTCCGTTGTTTTTCCTATGTCAGATCTTCCATCCTTCAATTATGGCAATGTTCTCTCCTTCTTTACGTTAGTTAAACTGCTATGAACCCTGCCATAGCATGGGGTTACTACAACAATAGCTAGCTACCTCCACACGGCGCCGATCAGCCATACTTGGGTGACGCGCCTCATCCATGCCAAGGCATTGACTATCCAACTGATGGTCTATTGGATGCATTCTTTTGGCGTGGCTGAGTGTGATGCAAGTGTGATGGTAGACATTACTGGAGTAACCACAAAGGTGTGGAAGGTAAAATTGTAAAGAATCTTCCAAAAGGAGTAATGTTTCCCGGTTACAACCATTAAATATGGGTGCTAAATTCAATATTGTACAAAATCTAAAGGAAAAAAAAAAATCAGTGTCCATCGGGTGCTCAAATCAATTTACATTGTCTCGTTTATCGCAGTTCTTGGTTATATATAGTATTACATACCTCAAATGTCGCCTGGCATGGCTGGAAATTTTTATTCGAGTTATTCAAATTTAAGTCTTTTATTTATTTTTATCTTTTAACAGTTTTAAGCTTTGTCAATTAACTTAACCTCAGCTTAATTTAGTATTGGTGGTGTAGTCTATTTTTTGATTTTTAAATTTCTTTCTTCGCATAAATTGAGAATGAATTAAACTGTGATCGATAATAGGTCATCCATCCGCAAAGTTCGGACCGCTTGAGAAAAATATAATAAGTCAATTTAATAAAGGATAGTGTTACCATTTTCTTCTAGAACATTTTCACATCTTGATACTAATTTATATATTTGTTCGCGGTAGAAATTTTTGTTTTTATCTTTGAAGAAAGTAAATAAATAATGTTTCGAGTCGTTAATATTACTGGACCTTTTTCCAGAGAGTGAATTATTGATTCTTCTTAAAAGGTGGAAATCCGAATGTGCTAATGGCGAATTTCGAAATTAATGTAAAGGTTAGAACTTGTTTAAACAGATTAATGTTCATTTAGTAATCAAAGTTTATTGAAAATATTTGGGGGTGTTCAATGTGGCACGAACTTTCCGGATGGCCTATTATATATTCAAGTAAGCCGTTGGTTTTTAGTGAACGATAACCAGGTTGTTATTTCATGTAAATTTAGTCTATTTTCACATTTTGTCATACGTCGTTTTACTCAGCGTCTTAACGTTATTTTTGGGCGTTGCTTATTGTCAGTTTTCATTATTTTTATATTGGGTTGTCTGAGCCGTCACGTTGTTTAACGTAATGCGTTAGTATGTGCTTTATCATGTGATCTAAGCATTATCCCTTAGGTGCTTTGACTTTTATAGGGTCATCTCTTTAACGCCACTTGTTATTTTTTTTAATGTCATCTGTTGTGTTTTTAACCTCGTGTGTACCGTCTCTAAGGACGTCCGATAATTAGATTTACTTCATGATTCTCTTAACATCATTTGTTACGTTCTTTGTGTTGTTCGTTGCGTTATTTACGTCGTTGTTTAACGTAATATATTGCATTGACGTTATAAATTGCCGTCATATGTTGCATTCTCTAACGTTATCTCTTGCGTTCTTTATCATATGTTGCATGCTATAACGCTATCAATTGTGTTCTTTAACGTCATATGTTGCATTCTATTTATAATTAGCAATTGCATTGTTAACGTCATGAATTTATATTCACGTGTTAGTTTGTTTCTACATTCAGTATTTGTAATCTAGAATTATAATGGGGCATTAAGTTTGACGTTTCTCTTAAGATGTGAACGTCCTGGAGCATGAGAAATCTTGTATATTATAACCGTGCCTCACATAGGATATTAACTGCTGTGGTCACCTGTTTGTTTACCAATGATTTCAACCTAGACCGTTTAGTCTTAAGCTTGTAAGCTTCCAGTATTATTATGGTATTTTTTGTAATTTCGTAAATGGTAGATGGGATCGATACACGCATATATTCCATGCGGAGTGGCATTCGTTCGAAGAACGTGTGGTGTCAAATACCCCGTGATGCCTATTATAAGCGAATTTCCGGAAAGTCGGAGCTTATGTGGGTATCTTGATTCATAAATTAATTTTCCTCATTTGGGACCAAAAGTTGAACTGACTTCGAGAAAACGCAAAATTTCCACTTTGGTCGTAATGAAAGGACTGAGTTCTTTTGAAGGAGTTCGCGGTCAAGTTACTCTGCCGGTTCTTTGTGGTTTGAAATCCGTGATTTTGGGATTATCTTCACCAGTACCACTGACACCGTCCAGGGGTAAGATAACCTTGGGCATATCACGATCACTACATTTATATGTAAGAAACGCGAAGTTGTTTTAATGTTAAGACTTTCTGCGAGTCTCGCAATATTGTGCTCTCCTTTGCAGTTCCACATGTTATTGAGTGGTTCTAAGTTGCCTACCATGATGACTCCCTCATTGTACTTGTATATTTATGTCTGGAGTTTTTTTGTATTGTTGTCCTCGTTATTCCCGATACCATTCCACTATTTTATGTCTTGTACTCCTCTCTCTCCCTCGCTATTCTGTATTTTCGACTCGTGTGTTTCTTCTCGCTTCGCCGCCTCGCAACTCATCTTATCGGCATTTTTGTCTTGACTTGTCTCGCCATACCTTGCAGTGTATGGTGTAGACGCACGGGTGCATCCCACACCTCACTATTTCACACAATCTGATACATGGGAACTTTTCACGCATTCAGTACCATTCGCCTTCACCATACTTTCTCTACCTTTTATCTACTATAGCTTTTCAACCATCCATCGACCTCACATTCCTTCTCCTCTTACAGGTATTTTTCACTCATTCTCTACGGCGCTTACACCTGGTAATATACACTAATTAAATTTATACTCATTTTACGAAACTAATATCATGTTGCGCCATCGATAATTGGCTCGTAGACGAGATCTCCCAACCGGTTAATAAAAACAACATAAAGATCAGCATGACGATCACTAGTGATCTCGAGGACACCAGAGGCCGTTACTCTTTTGGGGTGGGTGGTGGGGCAGAGGCTTCGAGAAGTATGACCCGTTCCGCGTCAGGTCCTTGTGGATACAGAGAGATGCGTCCTGATTTGAAGACAGGGGAGGAAAGACAACGGTGTTGCGATTGGCATCGTGTGGGATGATATGACGATCCAACTAACCCCGCTGGGAATAATCACATTGCGTCCACCAATCATTGACCAGACCTCTATTTACTCTAACCTTTGTGTCCGTTCTCTTTCTTGGGATTACACCCGACACCTGGACGCTAGAAGTCCAACGTTTAATTAGCTTGACCACAGCACCAAGGAGTATGAGATCGGCCCTTTCTCATTCGCTCGTCTGCCCTATGTATGTATGTATGTACTGTATCATAAATTCCAATTTCTCAGTTAGAGGTCGCCGATTTTTTTAATGTTAAAGTTACAGCAGTCTTCTGAATCTTGTCCTGGACCAAAGTAGTTTGTTATGTTATTTTTGACATGTTAAATTTTGCAGTATTGTAATTTAATGAAGTATTTGTATCGGTGGTTTTATTTTTTTCCTGTTGTTTTTTTCACGAGATTGATTTTATTTTTAGACCCATTTCGAGACCCCGTAAGGGGCGCAGCGATTTGCCATCCTGGCCGCCGTGCTGACGGGATCCAGCGCTCCGTCCGGCCCCAGCTTAGTCTCTATTCCTTCCGTCAGATAGCCTGTATTTCTTCCCTACTTCGTCGCTTTTCATACAACCTCTCCCACAACTTTCAATGGTCAGCCTTTAATTTCACAGGGTAGATGCTGACCTTCTTCTCAAGCCAACCGTCCCGGATCGGGGCTGAGGCGGGAGGAAACAACGTTCCCTAACCCCTGAGCTCCGGTTCGGAATGTGTTTTTTTAACAACCTGCTTAATCCCCACCCATACCTTACTCACATCCCTTTTCCTTTCTTCTTCACACTCAGTTTTACGCCGCGTCTAAGGTGGAGCCGCCATGCCGATGGACTGCCAGGCCACCAGGCGGGAGGGGTGGTCCCAAATGGCGGCGCCTGGCTCTGCCAGGCCTGTAAGCACCTCTTACAGTGCGGGCAACTGCGAGAGGTGATGTGCAATTGCATCCCGTGAAACAAATAGGGTCATCATGCCCAATGATGAGAAATATAAAAATCTCCCCTTAATTCCCCCTGTGTCACCAACGGAGCCGCCCTCGGGCAGCTCCACCGAAAAAATGGAGGTCCTTTCCCTTGTGCTTGCGCAGGGGACCCTCCATATCTCTCTAACCGGAGAGGAGGCTTACTCCTCTCCTTCGCTTACGGGTGTAGGGGACTCCCCCTCACCCCCTTCTCTGGAGGTGCTTTAGGGCACCTCCCTTCTTCCAGCGGCAGTCCCCTCTGTTCTTTCCAACCCCGTAAGGGGCGCGGCGATTTGCTATCCTGGCCGCCGTGCTGACGGGATCCAGCGCTCCGTCCGGCCCCAGCTTAGCCTCTCTTCCTTCCTTCACAACACTTGTTTCCTCTCTTTTCACACAACCTCTCCCACAACTTTCTCTGGTGAGCCTCTAATTTCACAGGGTAGATGCTGACCTTCCTTTCAGCCAACCGTCCCGCTGAGGGGGTGGGGGACAATGTTCCCTAACCCCTGAGCTCCGGTCTGGGGTGGCTGGTTTTTTTTTTTTTTTTTTTTAACAACCTGCTTCATCCCCACCCCGTAAGGGGCGCGGCAATTTGCCATCCTGGCCGCCGTGCTGACGGGACTCAGCACCCGGTCCGGCCCCAGCTTAGCCTCTCTTCCTTCCTTCAAAACACTTGTTTCCTCTCTTTTCACAGAACCTCTCCCACAACTTTCTCTGGTGAGCCTCTAATTTCACAGGGTAGATGCTGACCTTCCTTTCAGCCAACCGTCCCGCATCGGGGCTGAGGGGGTGGGGGACAATGTTCCCTAACCCCTGAGCTCCGGTCTGGGGTGGCTGGTTTTTAACTACCTGCTTCATCCCCACCCATACCTTCCTCACATCCCTTTTCCTCTCGTCTTCAAAATCTATCATTTATACGCCGTGTCCAAGGTGGAGCCGCCATGCCGATGGACTGCCAGGCCACCAGGCGGGAGGGGTGGTCCCAAATGGCGGCGCCTGGCTCTGCTGGGCCTGTAAGCACCTCTCGCAGTGCGGGCTACTGCGAGAGGTGTGCGCTATTGCATCCCGTATTAAAAGAAGGGTCACCATGCCCAATGATGAAATTCACACCAAAAAAACCCAACCCCCAACTTCCCCAAGAACAACGGAGCCGCCCTCGGGCAGCTCAAGCAAAAAAATGGAGGTCCCCCCCCCTGTGCTTGCACAGGGGACCCTCCATATTTCTCTAACCGGAGAGGAGGCTTACTCCTCTCCTTCGCCTACGGATGCAGGGGACTCCCCCTCACCCCCTTCTCTGGAGGTGCTTTCGGGCACCCCTTTTCCCAGCGGCAGTCCCCTCTTTTCTTTCCAAGGGGACTGCCAAGAAAGCCAGCAAGCAGCCCTTAGCCAGCCGCTCCGCATCAAAGCGGCTCGGTAGGGCAAACCCCCTTAGGGGGGAGAGGGAAGCCAGGCCCATTCGGTCGCTTCCCTCAAAAGACCTGCTGGCAAGAATTTTAAACCTTGCTGGGGTCAAGGCCTGTGCCTCCCCACACAAGACTGGCGACACTGCCAAGTAGACCTGCGATGTCCTGGGAGGGGATGGCCAACTGGAGGCCCCTCCTGTGATAGACATGGTCCTTGAGGAGACCCAGCCTCAGACGGTAGGGCCTTCAATGGGGTGAAATTCGGGCTCGGCGCCAAGCACCGAACCCGAATCCGCCCCTATGCAAGGTCCGCCTCAAATGGCTGAGGGCTCCGAGGCAGTAAAAGGAGGGGAGGGATCTCCTCCGAAAGGTGCCCCTACGACAACCAGGACCTTCTCCATTTCGGAGAGGGACCTGGCTGAGGCCGGTCCATCTGGCCTAGGGACTTCTGCCGGTGGAGGTGAAAAGCGGGTTCATTCCCCGCCCTCCTCTCCATCCGCGGGGGCTGCGGGGACGGATGGGTCTGCTACCACTTTGGTAGGCGACCAAGCCAAGATCGGCACATCCGGCCCCTCTACCCCCTCGTGTGCGGAGCCCCTGACCAAGACTAACACCAAGAGTGCACAGGGCGGAGCCTCGATGACATCGGGGCCCCTCATTCAGAGGTTACCTGGCGTTTTCGAGCCCGCTGGCTTCAAACGCTTCCTCGTTATTCGCTCCACTGATGGCACCATGTTGTCCAAGGGCAACATGATCCATCAGAGGAGAGGATTAGCTAGTGCAATTGGTAGAGAGCCGAAGGTAACCCGTTTCTCGGACGGGTGCCTTCTGGCGAATGCGGCGAATCCCGCCGAGGCGGGCAAGATAAGTGCTCTTCGGACACTTCATGGCACCCCGGTGAGTGTGACGCCGCACTCTACCATGAACTTTGTAAAAGGAGTAGTTTATGCGAGGGAACTCGTTGACTACTCCATAGAAGACATCACCCTAGAGCTGGCCGACCATGGGGCGGTCAAGGTCGAACGTGTGATGAGAAAACAGGGAGGGGCCTCGAGACCCACCCCTACACTCTTCGTCACGTTCGACTGTGACAAGCTCCCTGAGTCGGTGCGTGCCGGTTGGTACCGCTACCGCGTGAAGGCATTCGTGCCACTGCCGCGGCGGTGCTATTACTGTCACCGCTTCGGCCACACGAATCGATCATGTAGACGTGCAAAATCGGGGTCACCCGAAGTCTGTGTAAATTGCTCCAAGGTCGCACACGATAAGTCCAAATCGTGTGTGGCCAAGTGTGTCAATTGCGGAGAGCCGCACCCTGCTTCTTCGAAGCAATGTGGTGCATATCTCCTTGAGAAAGAAATCCTGGCCGTTCAGGCCCAGGATCGACTCTCATTCCGCGAGGCTAAGGACTTGGTCCTGGCGCGCCCGGCTCTGCCTGGGACGTCATATGCCTCAATAGTTAGAAAAACACCCTCTGCTCCTGGCCCATCCAGGCCAACGAGCACGGTTGTTTCCGCGCCCATTCGGAGCCCTTCTGCGGGCTCTACTACACCCGGGCGCTCCCCTGGTAGAGCTGGCGGCAAAAAGGGTTCACACCCAGCCCCGGCTAATACCAGGGCTCCCCCCTCTTCCCCCAGCGTGACCGTTTCCCGTAAGGCGAAACGGCCACGCGCCTCCACAGAGTCGTTAGACTCACAGGAGGCAACACCCCTGAAGATGGTCGCTAGGCCATCTTCCGGGGTTCCTAAAGCTGTTCCCCGAAAGGAGGACAGCAACAAAGGAGCTTCGGCCCCGAGGTGGAGCGAGTGGCTCGGAGACGGTGGTTCCTCGAAAAGAGGGCCCCCCGCCTCCCAAGCCGCAACGCCCGCCTAAGGTTTCGAGGCGGAGGGAGGAAAAGACTCGCATGGCGAGCCCAACCAGCCCCCAATAAGTCCTCGAAGGCGAATGCGCCTTCAGCGCTTTGTCCGGCCAACAGCGCCCGGGGTTCTGCCCCCGGGAAGCGTACGGCCATTCCCGTGAGGGTCTTCAATTCGAGGAGGGCCCCCGCGTCTCCTCCGAGCTAGGCCTGGAGGGCATATTCCTTCAATGGAATTGCCGTGGACTCCGGGCCAACTGGGAGGAGCTGCGGAGGCTCGTCTCGTCCCATTCCCCGTTAGCTATTTTTTTGCAGGAGACCATGCTAGGCGCGTGCCCGCTGCCTGCCCTCCCGGGGTATAAGGGTCTTGCGACCCCACCACTGCGGGATGGCCGGGCTGGGGGATGCGCGGTTTACACCCGGCATGATGTCTCCGTTCTTCCTTTCTCTTTAGATACCTCCTTTCAGGTAGTGGCTGTGCAGCTGCACCTGGATAGGAGGTATACTATCATTTCTGCGTACATTCCACCGTCAGCTGACTTCGACGCGGGGGACTTCCGCCGCGTCGTGGCACGGTTGCCGAGGCCCTATCTCTTGCTTGGAGATCTGAACGGCAGGCATCCTCTCTGGGGAGATTACTCCATAAATCCCAGGGGACAAGTCCTTGCCGATCTGATCGAAGAGCTTGAGATGGGTGTCCTAAACGTGGATGAGTTTACGCATCACTGTCCGAGAACCGCTTCATTTTCTTGCCTTGACCTATCTTTGTGCTCTTCGGATGCACAGCCTGATTTTGATTGGGGGGTGGTCGATGACCTCCATGGTAGTGATCACTTTCCCATTCAAATATCATTTTCAGGGCAACTGCCGCCTGAGAGACCACCTCGGTGGTGCTTGACGCGTGCGCGGTGGCCTGCATTTCAGGAAATGACTGAATTCTCTATCTCAGTCGAGGAGTTTAGGTCGGTAGATGAGGCCGTTGAGTTCTTCTCCGGCAACCTCATCGCCGTAGGCCTGACTACTATTCCTAGGACGTCTGGCCGTTTTGCACGCCGACCACTCCCATGGTGGTCGGCCGAGTGTGAGACGGCCCTCAAACAGAAGCGTTATGCCTACATGCGCTATAAGCGCCGCCCGAACGATTTCACTGTCGCTGAATTTCGTCGGGCTAGGACTAGGTTCCGGTATATTTCGAAGCACGCCCGCCGCTCTTCTTGGCGGGCATACGTGTCTTCACTTAACGGGAAGACCCCTTTAGCTGAGGTGTGGAAGCGAGTCAAAAGGATTCGGGGAGGGTTCTCGCAGGACCCCCCTCCCGTTCTCCAGGAGAATGGGACCGCAATCTCGGACCCCGCGTCCGTGGCGGAATCCTTAGCGACCGCTTTTTCCGCTTTCTCTAGCCGTGATGCTGCTCCGCCAGCATTCAATGCACGTCGTGATGTCGCGGAAGGCCGCCGGCTGGACTTTACCTCCAGAGGCGGAGAACCCTTCAACGACAAGTTTACTGTGAGTGAGTTGCGTTCCGCTCTCGCTTCGTGCGCGGACACCGCCCATGGTCCGGACGATGTCCCGTACGCCATGCTTCGACACCTGGGTGAGCGAGGCATGGCCTTTCTGTTAGATTTGTTCAACAGGATCTGGGTGGAAGGTCTTCTCCCAGACTCCTGGCGAATCGCTACTGTGCTCGCCTTTCGCAAGCCGGGGAGAGATCACTCTACTCCGACCGGTTTCCGCCCAATCTCTCTAACCTCTTGCGTGTGCAAGTTGATGGAGAAATTGGTAAATGTTAGATTAGCCTATTTCCTGGACAGCGGAGGCCATCTGTCTTCTGCACAGTGCGGCTTCCGTAAGTTCCACTCCACGTCGGATGCTCTGCTCCGACTGGAAAATGCCGTCTGCGAGGCTTTCCTTCGTAGACAGCACTACGCCACGGTGTTTTTTGATCTGGAGAAAGCCTATGATACCGCATGGCGATACGGTATCATGGAGACTCTCCACACGATGGGGGCGAGGGGACGCCTCCCAATGTTTATATCTGAATTTTTGCGAGATCGTCGATTCCGCGTACGGGTGGGGGGAGCCCTCTCCGGCCCAAAGGAGCAGGAAGAGGGTGTCCCGCAGGGAAGTGTCCTCAGTGTCACACTCTTTGCCCTGAGCATCAACGGCATCACCTCGGTGCTGCCGGAAGATGTTCTCGCTACGCTCTACGTGGACGACCTTTCGATCTCTTTTGGCGCGGCCCAGATGCCAACTCTGGAGCGTCGACTCCAACAGGCATTGAACCGCGTCTCTCGCTATGCCGAAGCGCACAGGTTTCGGTTTTCTTTGGCCAAGACTAAGGTGGTGCACTTCTGCCGCCATCCACGGCTTCACCCCGACCCAGATTTGTTTCTTAATGGGGTGCGCCTGGATGTGGTTGAGTCGCACCGTTTCCTTGGTCTTGTATTCGACCGACGCCTCACCTGGGAGGCTCATATTTGCAGCCTTAGGGTCTCTTGTACCCGCGCCATGGACATTCTCCGTTCCGTGACGTTCAGCGCTTGGGGCGCTGATAGGGCTACCGCCTTACTTTTTTATCGATCCTTTGTTCGCTCGAAGCTCGACTACGGATGCGAGTTTTATACATCCGCAGCCGAGCGTTTATTGCGTAGGTGGATTCGATCCACCACACCGGCCTTCGCCTTGCGACCGGTGCCTTCCGCACTTCCCCCATTGAGAGCCTGTTGGTCGATGCTGGGGAGATGCCACTCACTCTGCGCCGCGTGCAGTGCATCACTCGCCTGTACGCGCGAGCCCGGCGCCTCCCTCAGTCGCCAACAGCTCTCACCCCGTAAGGGGCGCGGCGATTTGCCATCCTGGCCGCCGTGCTGACGGGATCCAGCGCTCCGTCCGGCCCCAGCTTAGCCTCTCTTCCTTCCTTCAGATAGCCCGATTTCTCCCCTACCTCGTCGCTTTTCATACAACCTCTCCCACAACTTTCTCTGGTCAGCCTCTAATTTCACAGGGTAGAATGCTGACCTTCTTCTCAAGCCAACCACCCCGGATCGGGGCTGAGGGGGGGAGGGGACATTGTTCCCTAACCCCTCAGCTCCGGTTCGGGATGGGGTTTTTTTAACAACCTGCTTCATCCCCACCCACATCTTCCTCACATCCCTTTTCCTCTCCTCTTCACAACCTATATTTTTTACGCCGTGTCCAAGGTGGAGCCGCCATGCCGAAGGACTGCCAGGCCACCAGGCGGGAGGGGTGGTCCCGAATGGCGGCGCCTGGCTCTGCCGGGCTTGTAAGCACCTCTCGCAGTGCGGGCAACTGCGAGAGGTGATGAGCTATTGCGTCCCGTAATCAAAAGAGGGTCACCATGCCCATGTATGAAAAAAAACAAAAACCCCAACCCCCAACTTCCCCAAAAACATCTACGGAGCCGCCCTCGGGCAGCTCCACCGAGAAAATGGAGGTCCCCCCCCCTTGTGCTTGCGCAAGGGACCCTCCATAATTCTTTAACCGGAGAGGAGGCTTACTCCTCTCCTACGCCTACGGGTGTAGGGGACTCCCCCTCACCCCCTTCTCTGGAGGTGCTTTCGGGCACCTCCCTATCTCCAGCGGCAGTCCCTCCTTTGCTTTCTAAGGGGACTGCCAAGAAAGCCAGCAGGCAGCCCATTGCCGACCGCCCCTCGTGCAAGCGGCTCGGTAAGGCAAACCCCCTTAGGGGGGAGAGGGAAGCCAGGCCCCTTCGGTCGCTTCCCTCACAAGACCTGCTGGCAAGAATTTTGAACCTTGCTGGGGTCAAGGCCTGTGCCTCCCCACACCACCTGACTAGTGACAATACTGCCAAGGGGACCTGCGATGTCCTGGGAGGGGATGGCCAACTGGAGGCCCCTCCTGTGATAGACATGGTCCTTGAGGAGACCCAGCCCCAGACGGTAGGGCCTTCCATGGGGGGGAATTCGGGCTCGGCGCCAAGCACCGAACCCGAATCCGCCCCTATGCAAGGTCCTCCTCAAATGGCTGAGGGCTCCGAGGCAGTAGAAGGAGGGGAGGGATCTCCTCCGACAGGTGCCCCTACGACAACCAGGACCTTCTCCATTTCGGAGAGGGACCTGGCTGAGGCTGGTCCATCTGGCCTGGGGACTTCTGCCGGCGGAGGTGAAAAGCGGGTTCATTCCCCGCCCTCCTCTCCTAAAAAGAAAAAGACTAAAAAGACTCAAAAGACGAAGAAGACTCGGGGCTCCTCTCCATCCGCGGGGGCTGCGGGGACGGATGGGTCTGCTGCCACTTTGGTAGGCGACCAAGCCAAGATCGGCACATCCGGCCCCTCTACCCCCTCGTGTGCGGAGCCCATGACTACGACTAAGACCAAGAATGCACAGGTCGGAGCCTCGATGACATCGGGGCCCCTGATTCAGAGGTTACCTGGCGTTTTCGAGCCCGCTGGCTTCAAACGCTTCCTCGTTATTCGCTCCACTGATGGCACCATGTTGTCCAAGGGCAACATGATCCATCAGAGGAGAGGATTAGCTAGTGCAATTGGTAGAGAGCCGAAGGTAACCCGTTTCTCGGACGGGAGCCTTCTGGCGAATGCGGCGAATCCCGCCGAGGCGGCCAAGATAAGTGCTCTTCGGACACTTCATGGCACCCCGGTGAGTGTGACGCCGCACTCTACCATGAACTTTGTGAAAGGAGTAGTTTATGCGAGGGAACTCGTTGACTACTCCATTGAGGACATCACCCTAGAGCTGGCCGACCATGGGGCGGTCAAGGTCGAACGTGTGATGAGAAAACAGGGAGGGGCCTCGAGACCCACCCCTACACTCTTCGTCACGTTCGACTGTGACAAGCTCCCTGAGTCGGTGCGTGCCGGTTGGTACCGCTACCGCGTGAAGGCATTCGTGCCACTGCCGCGGCGGTGCTATTACTGCCACCGCTTCGGCCATACGAATCGATCATGTAGACGTGCAAAATCGGGGTCACCCGAAGTCTGTGTAAATTGCTCCAAGGTCGCACACGATAAGTCCAAATCGTGTGTGGCCAAGTGTGTCAATTGCGGAGAGCCGCACCCTGCTTCTTCGAAGCAATGTGGTGCATATCTCCTTGAGAAAGAAATCCTGGCCGTTCAGGCCCAGGATCGACTCTCATTCCGCGAGGCAAAGGACTTGGTCCTGGCGCGCCCGGCTCTGCCTGGGACGTCATATGCCTCAATAGTTAGAAAGGCACCCTCTGCTCCTGGCCCATCCAGGCCAACGAGCACGGTTGTTTCCGCGCCCATTCGGAGCCCTTCTGTGGGCTCTACCCAACCTGGGCGCTCCCCTGGTAAAGCTGGCGGCAAAAAGGGTTCATACCCTGCCCCGGCTAAAACCAGGGCTCCCCCCTCTTCCCCCAGCGTGACCGTTTCGCGTAAAGCGAAACGGCCACGCGCCTCCACCGAGTCGTTAGACTCACAGGAGGCAACACCCCTGAAGATGGTCGCTAGGCCATCTTCCGGGGTTCCTAAAGCTGTTCCCCGAAAGGAGGACAGCAACAAAGGAGCTTCGGCCCCTTTGCCCACGCCCCGAGGTGGAGCGAGTGGCTCGGAGACGGTGGTTCCTCGAAAAGAGGGCCCCCCGCCTCCGAAGCCGCAACGCCCGCCTAAAGTTTCGAGGCGGAGGGAGGAAAAGACTCGCATGGCGAGCCCAACCTCGCCAAATAAGTCCTCGAAGGCGACAGCGCCTTCAACGCTTTGTCCGGCCAACAGCGCCCGGGGTTCTGCCCCCGGGAAGCGTACGGCCATTCCCGTGAGGGTCTTCAATTCGAGGAGGGCCCCCGCGTCTCCTCCGAGCTAGGCCTGGAGGGCATATTCCTTCAATGGAATTGCCGTGGACTCCGGGCCAACTGGGAGGAGCTGCGGAGGCTCGCCTCATCCCGTTCCCCGTTAGCTATTTTTTTGCAGGAGACCATGCTAGGCGCGTGCCCCCTGCCTGCCCTCCCGGGGTATAAGGGTCTTGCGACCCAACCACCGCGGGACGGCCGGGCTGGGGGATGCGCGGTTTACACCCGGCATGATGTCTCCGTTCTTCCTTTCTCTTTAGATACCTCCTTTCAGGCAGTGGCTGTGCAGCTGCACCTGGATAGGAGGTATACTATCATTTCTGCGTACATTCCACCGTCAGCTGACTTCGACGCGCGGGACTTTCGCCGCGTCGTGGCACGGTTGCCGAGGCCCTATCTCTTGCTTGGAGATCTGAACGGCAGGCATCCTCTCTGGGGAGATTACACCATAAATCCCAGGGGACAAGTCCTTGCCGATCTGATCGAAGAGCTTGAGATGGGTGTCCTAAACGTGGATGAGTTTACGCATCACTGTCCGAGAACCGCTTCATTTTCTTGCCTTGACCTATCTTTGTGCTCTTCGGATGCACAGCCTGATTTTGATTGGGGGGTGGTCGATGACCTCCATGGTAGTGATCACTTTCCCATTCAAATATCATTTTCAGGGCAACTGCCGCCTGAGAGACCACCTCGGTGGTGCTTGGCGCGGGCGCGGTGGCCTGCATTTCAGGAAATGACTGAATTCTCTATCTCAGTCAAGGAGTTTAGGTCGGTAGATGAGGCCGTCGAGTTCTTCTCCGGCAACCTCATCGCCGTGGGCCTGACTACTATTCCTAGGACGTCTGGCCGTTTTGCACGCCGACCACTCCCATGGTGGTCGGCCGAGTGTGAGACGGCCCTCAAACAGAAGCGTTATGCCTACATGCGCTATAAGCGCCGCCCGAACGATTTCACCGTCGCTGAATTTCGTCGGGCTAGGGCTAGGTTCCGGTATATTTCGAAGCACGCCCGCCGCTCTTCTTGGCAGGCATACGTGTCTTCACTTAACGGGAAGACCCCTTTAGCTGAGGTGTGGAAGCGAGTCAAAAGGATTCGGGGCAAGTTCTCGCAGGACCCCCCTCCCGTTCTCCAGGAGAATGGGACCGCAATCTCGGACCCCGCGTCCGTGGCGGAATCCTTAGCGACCGCTTTTTCCGCATTCTCTAGCCGTGATGCTGCTCCGCCAGCATTCAATGCACGTCGTGATGTCGCGGAAGGCCGCCGGCTGGACTTTACCTCCAGAGGCGGAGAACCCTTCAACGACAAGTTTACTGTGAGTGAGTTGCGTTCCGCTCTCGCTTCGTGCGCGGACACCGCCCATGGTCCGGACGATGTCCCGTACGCCATGCTTCGACACCTGGGTGAGCGAGGCATGGCCTTTCTATTAGATTTGTTCAACAGGATCTGGGTGGAAGGTCTCCTCCCAGACTCCTGGCGAATCGCTACTGTGCTCGCCTTTCGCAAGCCGGGGAGAGATCACTCTACTCCGACCGGTTTCCGCCCAATCTCTCTAACCTCTTGCGTGTGCAAGTTGATGGAGAAATTGGTAAATGTTAGATTAGCCTATTTCCTGGACAGCGGAGGCCATCTGTCTTCTGCACAGTGCGGCTTCCGTAAGTTCCACTCCACGTCGGATGCTCTGCTCCGACTGGAAAATGCCGTCTGCGAGGCTTTCCTTCGTAGACAGCACTACGCCACGGTGTTTTTTGATCTGGAGAAAGCCTATGATACCGCATGGCGATACGGTATCATGGAGACTCTCCACACGATGGGGGCGAGGGGACGCCTCCCAATGTTTATATCTGAATTTTTGCGAGATCGTCGATTCCGCGTACGGGTGGGGGGAGCCCTCTCCGGCCCAAAGGAGCAGGAAGAGGGTGTCCCGCAGGGAAGTGTCCTCAGTGTCACACTCTTTGCCCTGAGCATCAACGGCATCACCTCGGTGCTGCCGGAAGATGTTCTCGCTACGCTCTACGTGGACGACCTTTCGATCTCTTTTGGCGCGGCCCAGATGCCAACTCTGGAGCGCCGACTCCAACAGGCATTGAACCGCGTCTCTTGCTATGCCAAAGCGCACAGGTTTCGGTTTTCTTTGGCCAAGACTAAGGTGGTGCACTTCTGCCGCCATCCACGGCTTCACCCCTACCCAGATTTGTTTCTTAATAGGGTGCGCCTGGATGTGGTTGAGTCGCACCGTTTCCTTGGTCTTGTATTCGACCGACGCCTCACCTGGGAGGCTCACATTCGCAGCCTTAGGGTCTCTTGTACCCGCGCCATGGACATTCTCCGTTCCGTGACGTTCAGCGCTTGGGGCGCTGATAGGGCTACCGCCTTACTTTTTTATCGATCCTTTGTTCGCTCGAAGCTCGACTACGGATGCGAGTTTTATGCATCCGCAGCCGAGCGTTTATTGCGGAAGGTGGATTCGATCCACCACACCGGCCTTCGCCTTGCGACCGGTGCCTTCCGCACTTCCCCCATTGAGAGCCTGTTGGTCGATGCTGGGGAGATGCCACTCGCTCTGCGCCGCGTGCAGTGCATCACTCGCCTGTACGCGCGAGCCCGGCGCCTCCCCCAGTCGCCAACAGCTCTCACTGCATCCGCAGCTGATCTCGATGGTGCCTATGCCGCCGAGAGACGCCAGTCATACCCTAAGCCCTTTGGGTTTAGGGCCAGGAAACTCCTTCGAGAGGTAGATATAGCTCTCGGGCCGGTGGCGCCCCTGGTTCTGCCCAGGACGCCACCCTGGAGGGTACCACATTTGGCTATTTGTCGCCACGCCTCTGCTCCCAAAGCTTGTACTGCGCCGGGAGTATTGCGTTCGATCTTTTTGGAGCACACATCGTGTCACGCTGGTACTATGCCAGTGTATACGGATGGCTCCAAGTCCCAAGAGGGGGTCGGCTCCCACGCCGTATCCCCTCTGTTTGAAGTCAGCGGGGCTCTACCAGGCGCTGCGTCTGTCTTCACGGCCGAGCTGGTGGCAATACACCACTCGGTACGGGAGATTACGCGACGTGCCCGGTTCGGAGACCGGATTGTGATTTATAGCGACTCACAAAGCGCCCTGAGTGCTCTCGGGGCATTGGAATCTCCGCATCCCCTGGTTCGCGAAATCCGTGACGCCACGGTTTTGGCGAGCCGGGCAGATGTCGAGATTATCTTCTGCTGGGTTCCTGGACATGTAGGAATTGCGGGGAATGAGCGCGCCGATGAGGGCGCCAAAGAGTCCGCGAGGACTCTGCGACCGGACCAGCGTTTCGCTCTTCCTCACACCGACTACATGGCAGGAATACGGGCAGCTCTTCGGACTGCTTGGCAAAGAAGATGGGAGACGGTCGAGGGGAACTTAAAGTTGCGTGCCATTGCGCCGCGACTGTTCCCATGGACCTATCCCCCAATGCCGCGGCGGCTTCAGGTTGCTTTCTGTCGTCTTCGAATCGGACACACTCGTGTGACGCATCGTTACTTGGTGGAGCGCTCGCATGTGCCCTATTGCAACGACTGCGTCGTCCCCCAGACTGTTCGGCATATTCTTGTCGAATGTCCCAGTCTGGGTGATCTTCGCGCACGATACCTGTCTCGGTACCGGGATGGGCGGGGTCGCTACCGCCTGTCCCTTGTACTCGGGACGAGTGCGTGCACCATGACTGGTGGACTTATTGACTTTTTGGGGGAGGCCGGCCTTCTCCCCTTTATTTAAGGTTCCTTTTTTTGTTATTGTTTTGTTTTAGATTGCACTCTCCTGCACCGGGGTGAGGGGGACCTCCCCCCGCTGCCGGAGATTGCTTCGATTGTTAAGTTTTTCAAATTTATATTGATTGTTAAGTTTTCATATTTTAACTTTAAAGTAGCCTAATTCTAGGCTGTCGTGTTTTTCGGCGACTTATGCCCAAGTGGGTAGTTGCCAGATGGGCTCTATAAAAAAAAAACAAACAAAAAAACCAACAGCTCTCACTGCATCCGCAGCTGATCTCGATGGTGCCTATGCCGCCGAGAGACGCCAGTCATACCCTAAGCCCTTTGGGTTTTGGGCCAGGAAACTCCTTCGAGAGGTAGATATAGCTCTCGGGCCGGTGGCGCCCCTGGTTCTGCCCAGGACGCCACCCTGGAGGGTACCACATTTGGCTATTTGTCGCCATGCCTCTGCTCCCAAAGCTTGTACTGCGCCGGGAGTATTGCGTTCGACCTTTTTGGAGCACACATCGTGTCACGCTGGTACCGTGCCAGTGTATACGGATGGCTCCAAGTCCCAAGAGGGGGTCGGCTTCCACGCCGTATCCCCTCTGTTTGAAGTCAGCGGGGCTCTACCAGGCGCTGCGTCTGTCTTCACGGCCGAGCTGGTGGCAATACACCACTCGGTACGGGAGATTACGCGACGTGCCCGGTTCGGAGACCGGATTATGATCTATAGCGACTCACAAAGCGCCCTGAGTGCTCTCGGGGCATTGGAATCTCCGCATCCCCTGGTTCGCGATATCCGTGACGCCACGGTTTTGGCGAGCCGGGCAGATGTCGAGATTATCTTCTGCTGGGTTCCTGGACATGTAGGAATTGCGGAGAATGAGCACGCCGATGAGGGCGCCAAAGAGTCCGCGAGGACTCTGCGACCGGACCAGCGTTTCGCTCTTGCTCACACCGACTACATGGCAGGAATACGGGCAGCTCTTCGGACTGCTTGGCAAAGAAGATGGGAGACGGTCGAAGGGAACTTAAAGTTGCGTGCCATTGCGCCGCGACTGTTTCCATGGACCTATCCCCCAATGCCGCGGTGGCTTCAGGTTGCTTTCTGTCGTCTCCGAATCGGACACACTCGTGTGACGCATCGCTATCTGATGGAGCGCTCGCCTGCGCCCTATTGCAACGACTGCGTCGCCCCCCAGACTGTTCGGCACATTCTTGTCGAATGTCCCAGTCTGGGTGATCTTCGCGCACGATACCTGTCCCAGTACCGGGATGGGCGGGGTCGCTACCGCCTGTCCCTTGTGCTTGGGACAGATTCGTGCACACTGACTTGTGGACTTGTTGACTTCTTGGGGGAGGCCGGCCTTTTCCCTTTTATTTAAGCAAGGTTTGTTTGTTTGTTTGTTTTTGTTTTTTTGCATTTGTTTTTTTTTGCATTTGTTTTGTTTTTTGTTTGTTTTTTTTTCTTTAGTTGCACGCTCCTGCGCCAGGGGGACCTCTCCCCGACGCACCAGCTTGCTTCCTTTCCCCCTTTTGGGGTGTTGTTTTTTTTTTTCTCTTTAATTTCATTTTAAAGTAGCCTAGAACTAGGCCAGTTTTAATACGGCGACTAATGCCCAAGTAGGCAGTCGCCAGATGAGCTCTTAAAAAAAAAAAAAAAAAAAATGCTTCATCCCCACCCATACCTTCCACACATCCCTTTTCCTCTCCTCTTCACAACCTATATTTTTTTACGCCGTGTCTAAGGTGGAGCTGCCATGCCGATGGACTGCCAGGCCACCAGGCGGGAGGGGTGGTCCGAAATGGCGGCGCCTGGCTCTGCCAGGCCTGTAAGCACCTCTTGCAGTGCGGGCAACTGCAAGAGGTGATGAGCTATTGCGTCCCGTGGCAAAAATAGGATCACCATGCCCATGGATGAATTAATAAAACCTCAAACCCCTTTAACTCCCCCTTGCTCATCGACGGAGCCGCCCTCGGGCAGCTCCACCGAAAAAATGGAGGTCCCCCCCTCCTGTGCTTGCACAGGGGACCCTTCATATTTCTCTAACCGGAGAGGAGGCTTACTCCTCTCCTTCGCCTACGGATGCAGGGGACTCCCCCTCACCCCCTTCTCTGGAGGTGCTTTCGGGCACCTCCCTTTTCCCAGCGGCAGTCCCCTCTTTTCTTTCCAAGGGGACTGCCAAGAAAGCCAGCAGGCAGCCCTTAGCCAGCCGCTCCGCATCAAAGCGGCTCGGTAGGGCAAACCCCCTTAGGGGGGAGAGGGAAGCCAGGCCCATTCGGTCGCTTCCCTCAAAAGACCTGCTGGCAAGAATTTTAAACCTTGCTGGGGTCAAGGCCTGTGCCTCCCCACACAAGACTGGCGACACTGCCAAGTAGACCTGCGATGTCCTGGGAGGGGATGGCCAACTGGAGGCCCCTCCTGTGATAGACATGGTCCTTGAGGAGACCCAGCCTCAGACGGTAGGGCCTTCAATGGGGTGAAATTCGGGCTCGGCGCCAAGCACCGAACCCGAATCCGCCCCTATGCAAGGTCCGCCTCAAATGGCTGAGGGCCCCGAGGCAGTAAAAAGGAGGGGAGGGATCTCCTCCGAAAGGTGCCCCTACGACAACCAGGACCTTCTCCATTTCGGAGAGGGACCTGGCTGAGGCCGGTCCATCTGGCCTAGGGGCTTCTGCCGGTGGAGGTGAAAAGCGGGTTCATTCCCCGCCCTCCTCTCCAAAAAAGAAAAAGACTCGGGGCTCCTCTCCATCCGCGGGGGCTGCGGGGACGGATGGGTCTGCTACCACTTTGGTAGGCGACCAAGCCAAGATCGGCACATCCGGCCCCTCTACCCCCTCGTGTGCGGAGCCCCTGACCAAGACTAACACCAAGAGTGCACAGGGCGGAGCCTCGATGACATCGGGGCCCCTCATTCAGAGGTTACCTGGCGTTTTCGAGCCCGCTGGCTTCAAACGCTTCCTCGTTATTCGCTCCACTGATGGCACCATGTTGTCCAAGGGCAACATGATCGATCAGAGGAGAAGATTAGCTAGTGCAATTGGTAGAGTGCCGAAGGTGACCCGTTTCTCGGACGGGAGCCTTCTGGCGAATCCCGCCGAGGCGGCCAAGATAAGTGCTCCTCGGCCACTTCATGGCACCCCGGTGAGTGTGACGCCGCACTCTACCATGAACTTTGTGAAAGGAGTAGTTTATGCGAGGGAACTCGTTGACTACTCCATTGAGGACATCACCCTAGAGCTGGCCGATCATGGGGCGGTCAAGGTCGAACGTGTGATGAGAAAACAGGGAGGGGCTTCGAGACCCACCCCTACACTCTTCGTCACGTTCGACTGTGACAAGCTCCCTGAGTCGGTGCGTGCTGGTTGGTACCGCTACCGCGTGAAGGCATTCGTGCCACTGCCGCGGCGGTGCTATTACTGTCACCGCTTCGGCCATACGAATCGCTCATGTAGACGTGCAAAGTCGGGGTCACCCGAAGTCTGTGTAAATTGCTCCAAGGTCGCACACGATAAGCCCAAATCGTGTGTGGCCAAGTGTGTCAATTGCGGAGAGCCGCACCCTGCTTCTTCGAAGCAATGTGGTGCATATCTCCTGGAGAAAGAAATCCTGGCCGTTCAGGCCCAGGATAGACTCTCATTCCGCGAGGCTAAGGACTTGGTCCTGGCGCGCCCAGCTCTCCCTGGGACGTCATATGCCTCAGTAGCTCGAAAGGCACCCTCTGCTCCTGGCCCATCTAGGCCAACGAGCACGGTTGTTTCCGCGCCCATTCGGAGCCCTTCTGCGGGCTCTACCCAACCCAGGCGCTCCCGTGGTAAAGCTGGCGGCAAAAAGGGTTCATACCCAGCCCCGGCTAAAACCAGGGCTCCCCCCTCTTTCCCCAGCGTGACCGTTTCCCGCAAGGCGAAACGGCCACGCGCCTCCACCGAGTTGTTAGACTCACAGAAGGCAACACCCCTGAAGATGGTCGCTAGGCCATCTTCAGGGGTTCCTAAAGCTGTCCCCCGAAAGGAGGACAGCAACAAAGGAGCTTCGGCTCCTTCGCCTACGCCCCGAGGTGAAGCGGGTGGCTAGGAGACGGTGGTTCCTCGAAAAGAGGTCCCCCCCACCTCCGAAGCCGCAGCGCCCGCCTAAGGTTTCGAGACGGAGGGAGGAAAAGACTCGCATGGCGAGCCCAACCTCCCCCAATAAGTCCTCGAAGGCGACAGCGCCTTCAGCGCTTTGTCCAGCCAACAGCGCCCGGGGTTCTGCCCCCGGGAAGCGTACGGCCATTCCCGTGAGGGTCTTCAATTCGAGGAGGGCCCCTGCGTCTCCTCCGAGCTAGGCCTGGAGGGCATATTCCTTCAATGGAATTGCCGTGGACTCCGGGCCAACTGGGAGGAGCTGCGGAGGGTCGTCTCGTCCCGTTCCCCTTAGCTATTTTTTTACAGGAGACCATGCTAGGCGCGTGCCCGCTGCCTGCCCTCCCGGGGTATAAGGGTCTTGCGACCCCACCACCGCGGGATGGCCGGGCTGGGGGATGCGCGGTTTACACCCGGCATGATGTCTCCGTTCTTCCTTTCTCTTTAGATACCTCCTTTCAGGCAGTGGCTGTGCAGCTGCACCTGGATAGGAGGTATACTATCATTTCTGCGTACATTCCACCGTCAGCTGACTTCGACGCGGGGGACTTCCGCCGCGTCGTGGCACGGTTGCCGAGGCCCTATCTCTTGCTTGGAGATCTGAACGGCAGGCATCCTCTCTGGGGAGATTACTCCATAAATCCCAGGGGACAAGTCCTTGCCGATCTGATCGAAGAGCTTGAGATGGGTGTCCTAAACGTGGATGAGTTTACGCATCACTGTCCGAGAACCGCTTCATTTTCTTGCCTTGACCTATCTTTGTGCTCTTCGGATGCACAGCCTGATTTTGATTGGGGGGTGGTCGATGAGCTCCATGGTAGTGATCACTTTCCCATTCAAATATCATTTTCAGGGCAACTGCCGCCTGAGAGACCACCTCGGTGGTGCTTGGCGCGGGCGCGGTGGCCTGCATTTCAGGAAATGACTGAATTCTCTATCTCAGTCGAGGAGTTTAGGTCGGGAGATGAGGCCGTTGAGTTCTTCTCCGGCAACCTCATCGCCGTGGGCCTGACTACTATTCCTAGGACGTCTGGCCGTTTTGCACGCTGACCACTCCCATGGTGGTCGGCCGAGTGTGAGACGGCCCTCAAACAGAAGCGTTATGCCTACATGCGCTATAAGCGCCGCCCGAACGATTTCACTGTCGCTGAATTTCGTCGGGCTAGGACTAGGTTCCGGTATATTTCGAAGCACGCCCGCCGCTCTTCTTGGCGGGCATACGTGTCTTCACTTAACGGCTTCACCCCGACCCAGATTTGTTTCTTAATGGGGTGCGCCTGGATGTGGTTGAGTCGCACCGTTTCCTTGGTCTACTATTCGACCGACGCCTCACCTGGGAGGCTCATATTCGCAGCCTTAGGGTCTCTTGTACCCGCGCCATGGACATTCTCCGTTCCGTGACGTTCAGCGCTTGGGGTGCTGATAGGGCTACCGCCTTACTTTTTTATCGATCCTTTGTTCGCTCGAAGCTCGACTACGGATGCGAGTTTTATGCATCCGCAGCCGAGCGTTTATTGCGGAAGGTGGATTCAATCCACCACACCTGCCTTCGCCTTGCGACCGGTGCCTTCCGCACTTCCCCCATTGAGAGCCTGTTGGTCGATGCTGGGGAGATGCCACTCGCTCTGCGCCGCGTGCAGTGCATCACTCGCCTGTACGCGCGAGCCCGGCGCCTCCCTCAGTCGCCAACAGCTCTCACTGCATCCGCAGCTGATCTCGATGGTGCCTATGCCGCCGAGAGACGCCAGTCATACCCTAAGCCCTTTGGGTTTAGGGCCAAGAAACTCCTTCGAGAGGTAGATATAGCTCTCGGGCCGGTGGCGCCCCTGGTTCTGCCCAGGACGCCACCCTGGAGGGTACCACATTTGGCTATTTGTCGCCATGCCTCTGCTCCCAAAGCTTGTACTGCGCCGGGAGTATTGCGTTCGACCTTTTTGGAGCACACATCGTGTCACGCTGGTACCGTGCCAGTGTATACGGATGGCTCCAAGTCCCAAGAGGGGGTCGGCTTCCACGCCGTATCCCCTCTGTTTGAAGTCAGCGGGGCTCTACCAGGCGCTGCGTCTGTCTTCACGGCCGAGCTGGTGGCAATACACCACTCGGTACGGGATATTACGCGACGTGCCCGGTTCGGAGACCGGATTGTGATCTATAGCGACTCACAAAGCGCCCTGAGTGCTCTCGGGGCATTGGAATCTCCGCATCCCCTGGTTCGCGAAATCCGTGACGCCACGGTTTTGGCGAGCCGGGCAGATGTCGAGATTATCTTCTGCTGGGTTCCTGGACATGTAGGAGTTGCGGGGAATGAGCGCGCCGATGAGGGCGCCAAAGAGTCCGCGAGGACTCTGCGACCGGACCAGCGTTTTGCTCTTCTTCACACTGACTACATGGCAGGAATACGGGCAGCTCTTCGGACTGCTTGGCAAAGAAGATGGGAGACGGTCGAGGGGAACTTAAAGTTGCGAGCCATTGCACCGCGACTGTTCCCATGGACCTATCCCCCAATGCCGCGGCGGCTTCAGGTTGCTTTCTGTCGTCTCCGAATCGGACACACTCGTGTGACGCATCGCTATCTGATGGAGCGCTCGCCTGCGCCCTATTGCAACGACTGCGTCGTCCCCCAGACTGTTCGGCACATTCTTGTCGAATGTCCCAGTCTGGGTGATCTTCGCGCACGATACCTGTCCCAGTACCGGGATGGGCGGGGTCGCTACCGCCTGTCCCTTGTACTCGGGACGAGTGCGTGCACCATGACTAGTGGACTTATTGACTTTTTGGGGGAGGCTGGCCTTCTCCCTTTCATTTAACACAGTTTAATTGTTGTTGTTGTTTTTGTTATTGTTTTTGTTATTGCTTTTTTATTGTTATTTCGTTTTATTGTTTCCTGTTTAATTTTTAAAGTAGCCTAGAACTAGGCTGTTTTTTACGGCGACTTATGCCTAAGTCGGCAGTCGCCAGATAGCCCCTTAAATAAAAAAAATAAAAAAAATCCCCTCTGTTTGAAGTCAGCGGGGCTCTACCGGGCGCTTCGTCTGTCTTCACGGCCGAGCTGGTGGCAATACACCACTCGGTACGGGAGATTACGTGACGTGCCCAGTTCGGAGACCGGATTGTGATCTATAGCGACTCACAAAGCGCCCTGAGTGCTCTCGGGGCATTGGAATCTCCGCATCCCCTGGTTCGCGAAATCCGTGACGCCACGGTTTTGGCGAGCCGGGCAGATGTCGAGATTATCTTCTGCTGGGTTCCTGGACATGTAGGAGTTGCGGGGAATGAGCGCGCCGATGAGGGCGCCAAAGAGTCCGCGAGGACTCTGCGACCGGACCAGCGTTTTGCTCTTCTTCACACTGACTACATGGCAGGAATACGGGCAGCTCTTCGGACTGCTTGGCAAAGAAGATGGGAGACGGTCGAGGGGAACTTAAAGTTGCGAGCCATTGCACCGCGACTGTTCCCATGGACCTATCCCCCAATGCCGCGGCGGCTTCAGGTTGCTTTCTGTCGTCTCCGAATCAGGCACACTCGTGTGACGCATCGCTATCTGATGGAGCGCTCGCCTGCGCCCTATTGCAACGACTGCGTCGTCCCCCAGACTGTTCGGCACATTCTTGTCGAATGTCCCAGTCTGGGTGATCTTCGCGCACGACACCTGTCCCGGTACCGGGATGGGCGGGGTCGCTACCGCCTGTCCCTTGTGCTCGGGACGAGTGCGTGTACTTTGACTGGTGGACTTATTGACTTTTGGGGGGAGGCCGGCCTTCTTCCTTTTATTTAACCCGATTTAATTGTTGTTGTTGTTTTTGTAATTGTTTTTGTTATTGCTTTGTTATTGTTATTGTTATTTCTTTTTATTGTTTTCTGTTTAATTTTTTAAAGTAGCCTAGAACTAGGCTTTTTTTACGGCGACTTATGCCTAAGTCGGCAGTCGCCAGATAGCCCCTTAAATAAATAAACAAAAAAAATCCCCTCTGTTTGAAGTCAGCGGGGCTCTACCGGGCGCTGCGTCTCTCTTCACGGCCGAGGTGGTGGCAATACACCACTCGGTACGGGAGATTACGCGACGTGCCCGGTTCGGAGACTGGATTGTGATCTATAGCGACTCACAAAGCGCCCTGAGTGCTCTCGGGGCATTAGAACCTCCGCATCCCCTGGTTCGCGATATCTGTGACACCACTGTTTTTGGCGAGCTGGGCAGATGTCGAGATTATCTTATGCTGGGTTCCTGGACATGTAGGAATTGCGGGGAATGAGGGCGCCAAAGAGTCCGCGTGGACTCTGCGACCGGACCAGCGTTTCGCTCTTCCTCACACCGACTACATGGCAGGAATACGGGCAGCTCTTCGGACTGCTTGGCAAAGAAGATGGGGGACGGTCGAAGGGAACTTAAAGTTGCGTGCCATTGCGTCGCGACTGTTGCCATGGTCCTATCCCCCAATGCCGCGGCAGCTTCAGGTTGCTTTCTGTCGTCTCCGAATCGGGCACATTCGTGTGACGCATCGCTATTTGATGGAGCACTCGCCTGCACCCAATTGCAACGACTGCGTCGTCCCAAGACTGTTCGGCACATTCTTCTCGAATGTCCCAGTCTGGGGGATCTTCGCGCACGATACCTGTCCCGGTCCTGGGATGGGCGGGGTCGCTACCGCCTGTCCCTTGTACTCGGGACAGATTCGTGCACATTGACTTGTTGACTTCTTGGGGAAGGCTGGCCTTCTCCCTATTATTTAAGCAAGGTTCTTTTTTGCATTTGTTTTTTTTGTTTGTTTTGTTTTTTCCCTTTGGTTCACGGCCTCTGCGCTGGGGAGACCTCTTCCCGACGCACCAGCTTGCTTTCTTTTCCCCTTTTTGGGGTGTTTTTTTTTCTCTAATTTTATTTCAAAGTAGTCTAGAACTAGGCCAGTTTTAATACGGCGACTAATGCCCAAGTAGGCAGTCGCCAGATGAGCTCTTAAAAAAAGAAAAAGAAAAGCAAATTACATGAAATTACACGGTATCTTGTTCCACTGTATATTACGCATGATTTCATGTTATCTGGTGCCACCTGTAGATTGTATGGTATCTGGTGCCACCTGTAGATTGTATGGTATCTGGTGCCACCTATAGATTATATGATATCTGGTGCCACCTATAGATTACATGTAATTGCATGTATTTGGTACTACTTGTATGTCAGATGATATCGGGTGCCATCTGTAGATTACATGGTATATGTGACTACCTGTAGATGTCATGAGTACATGGTATCTGGTGACGCATGTAATTTACCTGCTCTATGCTGCCACCTGTAGATTATATGTGATTACATAGTGTCTGAAAATTACACGAGTGCATGGTATCTAGGCCACGCACGAAGTCCTTCCTTCAACTCGTCGACGTTGCTGTGGCAGACCTGTTGGCAATACACAACTCAGTATGGGAGATTACGCGACGTGCCCGGTTCGGAGACGGGATTGTGATTTATAGCGACTCACAAAGCGCCCTGATACCTCTCGGGGCATTGGAATCTCCGCATTCCCTGGTTCGCGGTATCCGTGACGCCACGGTTATGGCGAGCCGGGCAGATGTCGAGATTATCTTCTGCTGGGTTCCTGGACATGTAGGAATTGCGGGGAATGAGTGCGCCAAAGAGTCTACGAGGACTGTGCCCCTGGACCAGCGTTTCGCTCTTCCTCACACCGACTACATGGCAGGAATAGGGGCACTCTTCGGGCTGCTTGGCAAAGAAGATGGAAGACGGTCGAAGGGCACCTAAAGTGTTGTGCCATTGCCATGCGACTGTTCCCATGGACCTATCACCCAATACCGCGACGGCTTCAGGTCGTTTCTGTCGTCTCCTAATCGGATACACTCGTGTGACACATCGCTATTTGAAGGAGCGCTCACCTGCGGCCTATTGCGAAGACTGCGTCGTCCCCCAGACTGTTCGGCACATTCTTGTCCAATGTCCTAGTCTGGGTGATCTCCGCGCACTTTACCTGTCTCGGTACCGGGATGGGCGGGGTCGCCACCGCCTGTCCCTTGTACTCGGGACGAGTGCGTACATTCCAAAGGCTGCCCATGCGTTTCTCCGGGCTCCGTACCGAATGCAATATTGCCTCGAGGCTTTTGCTAACTTCTGGGCCCCTTAAGTAGGGAGTGCGCGCCTTCACCTACTTGGTAGGCGAGGTTGATGGGCTTTTGAATACTCCAGGAAATGCTCGAGAGCTCCCTGCAAATTAATCACAAAACCCCCCACGTTTACGCCCTCTTCGAGGATCGAATACCTCGGGGTTCGACTCGACCTTCTGCGAGATTCGGCGGCCCTTACTCCGGGTATGAGGGACAAACTCTTCAGGGCCATCTCTCATGGCGATAACCCTAACTTGAATCGTAGACCCAGGAGGAAAAGCTCATTAATTTTGTGACGCATATACTCCAATTATCCTTCGTCTGGACGCCAGAGGAATATTTGCGTCTTTATCAGGAATCACCGGTTCTACTCCCCCACCCGCCCTTCATCTCGTGAACGGTCGGTGGCGACTAAGGGCCTCTGGCCTCCCAGTGTATTATGACGCTTCTCTGGAAGGGATGGCCTTCACAGCTGGATTCGCCTCAGTAGTTATCGCGACCTTTGGCCTACAGATTTCTAAGTAAGTCTTTCTTTATGAGTCTGTAATTTTCTGGATAACACTCATGATCTTTCCCTGCGCCCTCTTCCTTTCCGATTATATTCCCGCTATTTTCAATATGAAAAGAGGAAATATCCCCCCGGTGATCCTCAAACGTCTCTCCGGGGATCTCCTGCAGGACTTCTAATATATTTACTGACGCTCTGCACTCAAGATACGTCCAAAGACCACAACTCCGCCGACGCCGGGTCCCGAACGATCCCGGCAGGGATCGAACTTGGATCTGGCACGGTCAGGGCGGCCATATCCTGAGGGTATATAAGGCCATCAGGACCCGGTATTGTCGTTTGCGCCTTCGGACAACGCTATTCAACAGTTGTTTTTTCCCGACCGCCCGCCCTCCCTCTACCTTCACTTGTTTTATATAATTTTTTTTCTCTTTTTGTCCATTTATGTAAAACTTACTTGTAATTCTTGATTTTATATAATTTTACTACTCATTACTTGTAAATTTTAATAAAGGACCTCAAGGGCAAAAAAAAGAGGAAGAAGTTATCATTGGTAGGTAGGTAGAGCATGCCAAATAGGAAATAGGGGTCGGCGATGACGAAAGGGCAAGGATCCGGAGAGCACCCAGATTCGAGAGATGATTTATTCGGAGGTTCAAGGGGTGGGGTAAAGACGGCAACCTATCGGATGCTGCCGTTGAATCGGCAGCATAAAGGCATTGGTAAAACTGGTACAGGGGCCTGCTGCATCCGACAAAGGGAGCGCATACATATCTGGAGTCGAGGCAAGGGGACACACGACTCTCATAGTAAAGACTACCGGGAAAGTGCGGAAGGCTCCACTGGAAAGACTAACTCCTAGGTTGCGAATGCAGTTCAGTATTTTAAGGGCTGATGGGAAAGCCGAGGTGTAAATTTGGCGCCCATAATCCAATCTGCATTGGCCGAGGGAAGTGTATAGTGACTACAGTGTTCGACGATCAGTCCCCTATGACGTGATGGAGAGGAGTTTAAAAATGTCTAGAGCCCCCAAAGAGCCCGTTCGAAGACGGCCTAAGTGTGGTGACCAAGATAACTTGGGATCAAGAGTTACGCCCAGAAACCAAAACTCAGAGCCAAACTCTATCTCTACACCTTGTATGGAGATAGGTGGCGGAACAAGACCACCTCTACCCCGTTGGAAATACATTGCCTTCGTTTTGCTAGTGGAAAAACAGAATTCCTTAAGTTGTGCTCTTTTCGAAATAGCATCGACTGTCAGCTGCAGACGACGCGCCGCTTACGGAAAGCGAGGCGAGGAATAGTATAGTGAAAAGTCATCGATGAGCAGGGTCGCGATATACCATCTGAGACAGAGGAAATGATATTGATCGCAATTACAAAATAATAAAACGCTGCCTTGAGGAACTTCCTCCTCTTGGAGGTTGCAGGTCAGAGTAGGTGTCTCTAACAAATACCATAAAGAATCAAAATGAGAAGAAACTGAATAAGATGCCGTATCTCCATGTTGTATCGTAGGCTTTCTCAAAGTTGAAAAACATGACCAAGTCTTTGTCCCTTTACGAGAAAGCTTTCCGACCGATGCCTCAAAATGTACCAAGAGGTCAAGATAGCTATGACAAACAACAGCGGGATGGACAGTCGCCAAAAGAACTTTGAGTGTAGCGTATGAGAAGTACAAGTGAGCGGCTTAAAAGTTCGCTTGAATGAATCTTTTTTAGAGACTCGTGATGGCCTAGTGGATTTGCCGCTCGCTAACAGTGGTCCAGCACGCGGGAAGCTGTTCGCAACTCGCCCACGCTATTATTTTTTCTTGGCCTCCTCTATCAACAATGGCACCCAAAATTTAATAATCTCCCGCCAATCAATAAATATAAATTCAAGCGAAAATAATAATTTCCAAAAATCTTCGCAGCAATTCACGTTCTCTTTTTTGAACGCCCATTTCATTTGCGCGTTTCTCTTTTTGTATCAAGTTTTATCGACAGCATCCTTGTTATAATTCTTATCAATTTAAATTAAATAATATCCCTTAAATTCGAGTGAGTAATTTCCTCTTTATACTATTTTTTTGTTCTTTTTTCACGTTTGTTTCGCGTGACTAATTTGCGCGCGCACACATACGCAGTTGAATTTACTCGCATTCTTTCACGCACATCAATTCTAAAATTCATCCATTCTACCGAATAAGATATTTCTCACAAACGCAACACATATACAAAATAACGGGATCACAATGGTGAACCAAACATGACCAAACGTTTTCGACAATGCAATCTTCAACCGAAACAAAGCAAGATGCAATCAAAAGCTCGCATGCATTCCTCAAACTACCGGTTTTTGATCCATCAAACCCAATCGCTTGGCTCGAAGTTTGTGACATGATTCTCCGCCCTCAAGCCATAACAGAAATCCAAAATGTTCCCATAAGTATCATTATTATTTAATGGGAGCATATAACGACTTGAGGAAGACTTTCCGAAAGAAATTTTGGAAGTCACAAGTTGAAGACTTAAGGAAGCTCCTTAATATCAAGAGATGCGAGATAAATGTCCCACTAGCTTCTTAAATCCTTTGAAGAACCTTATCATGGCAAAAGGTACGCATTCTGACCTTTTCTACCCTCTCTTCACCGAAATTTTTAGGCGGCCCCTCATTCATATATCATCACGGACCGATGTTGACTAGCTGTATAAAAATAGTTATGTAAATTGGATCAGCGTACAAAATCACGGCCCTAAGCCTAATTCTTCCATTTCGCATGTTCGGGTAACGGCGAGTTCTGCTTGTGAACGAGCGGAGCATGACGAAATTTCATCCCCCTAACGAGGCATTTAACTGCCACGTTATCGAGGATTGAGATATATCTCAGCCGGTTGAAACTGCAGCAAAGGACACTGAGCGTGCGACGGCACAAGTGTGGTGAACAGAGAGATAGGACCAGTTCGAGTTCCTGTAAAAAACAGCAATGAGGGAGCCTTATCACAAAAGGTGAGATGCAGCAATTTCCACAATCTTCTTCCGCCTATTCTCACCATATTCTTTCACAACAAAAGGGTCTCTGCTGGTAACATCAAAGGTATGGTAACAACGCTCTACGTTGTGCACAGCTTTGCAACCACAATTATGCCTTTTCCCATACTTTGCCTAGTAGTCTCCAAAAGCATAATGTAACTTTCAGCGATATCACGACGTGCGTTATATGCTGGCGGAGCAGCATCCGGGCTAGGGAACGCGAAAGACTCAGCCACGGATGCGGGGGCCAAGATTGTGGTCCCATTTTCTTGTAGAACGGGAAGGGTGTCCTGCAAGAACTTGCCACGTTTCCACACCTCTGCTAGAGGGGTCTTCCTGTTGTGCTTCGAAACATACCGGAACTTAGCCCTAGCTCGTCGGAATTCACCCACAGTGATATATCCTTAATCTAGGTGCAACGGCTCTGCCACGAGTAGTTATTTAAAGCAAAGAAAGAACGGAGACATCGTGCAGGGTGTAAATGGCGCATCCTCCTGTCCAACCCCAATCCCGTGGTGGTGGTGTCACGCGCCTAGCATGGTCTCATGCAAAAATATTGCTAGGAAACGAGCATCCGCAGCTCATCCAGTTGTCCCAGAGTCAGCGGCACTTTCATTGAAGGAATATGCCCCCCAGGCATAACTCGGAAGAGATGCTGGGCCCTCTTCGAAGAGAAGACCTTCACTGGAATGGCCATACGCTTTCAGGAGGCCGAACTCGGGGCGCTCTTGAACAAGCAAGGTGCTGGCGCCTTCGAGGACCTATCGGGGGAGGTTAAGCTCGCGGTACGAGTCATTTTCTCCCTACTCCTTGAAGCCGGAGGCGGGAGTCCCTCCTTTGCAGGATCTAGTCGTATCCAAACCACCTAGTCTAGCCTTGGGTGGGGGCGTAGGAGCCGAAGTTCCTTTGGTACTTTCCTTCTTTCGGAGGATAGCTTTAGGAACCTCGGAAGACGGCCTCACACGACCACTTTCAGGGGCGATGCCTCCAGTGAGTTAAGGACTTGGTGGAGGGGCGCGGCCGTTTCACCTTACGGGAAACAGAGACTCTAGCAGAGGGGAAGAGGCTGGGTGTAAGCTCTTTGTTCCGCCAGCAGTACTGGGGATCACCCCGAGTGATTAAAATCCGTACAAAACTTCCGTATGGACAGGGAACCGACCGTGCTCGTAGGCCTGGAGGGGCCGAGATCAGTATACCGTTTTTACAATTGAAGTATAAGACGTCCCAGGCAGCGACGAGCGTGCATGGAACAAGTCCTTAGCCTCGGGAAATGATAGGCGATCCGTAGCCTGAACGTATAGCATTTCCTTCTCCACGAGATCTGCACCACATTGCTTTGTAGAAGCCGGGTGCGACTCTCCTCAATTGACCCACTTGGCCGCACCGGATAGGGGTGTGTGGTCTTGGAGCAACTTAAACAGGCTTCGAGTAAACCCGACTTTGCACCATTACAGGAGCGATTCGGAAGGGCCGAAGCAGTGGCAGTAGTAGCAAGCATCTCCGCGGCAGTGGCACGAATGCCTTCACACGGTAGCGATATCAACCGGCACGCACCGACTTACGGAGATTGTCACAGTCGAACGTGACGAAGAGCGTGGGGGTGGGTCTCGAGGGCCCTTCCGTTTTCTCATCCCACGTTCGACTATGAGCGCTCTATGGTGGGACAGCTTTAAGGTGGTCATCAATGGAGTAGTCCACGAGTTCTCTCACGTAGTCCATGGTTGAGTGTGGCATCACACTCATCTTCATGACATCAAGTTTCAGAAGGGCACTAATCATGGCCGCCTCTGAGGGAATTGACGTATTCGCTAGAAGAATCGCGTTGGAGAAACGTGACAACTTCGGCTTTCTACCAATCAAGCGAGCTAATGCTCTCATTTAATGGATCATGTTGCCCTTGGCCAACATGCTGCAATCAGTGGCGCGAATAACGAGAAAGCGTTTGAAGCCAGTGGGCTCGAAAACGCCATGTAGTGTCTCGATGAGGTGCCTCGGCATAATCGAAGCTCCGCTCAGCGCACTTGTGACTTTAGTTTTGGTCTGGAGCCCCACTCGGGGGCGCCTCGAACCGGACGTGCCGATCTTGGCCTGGTCGCTTGCCAAAACGCCAGCGGACACGTCCTTCTCATTAGGCCCTTTAGTCTTCGTCTTGCTTTTCTTTTCTTTTTAGGAGAGGAGGGTGAGGAATAAACCCGCTTCTCTCCACCAGCAGAAGGAGTCCCTAGGCCGGATGGACTGGCCTCAGCGAGATGGACAAAGTCTTAGCTGTCCGATTGACGCCAGTCGATGAAAGAGATGGTCCCCCCGCTCTCCTTGTAAGTCCTCGAACCCTCTGAGGAGAATCTTGCACAGGGGAGGAGGGACTCTACCCCCCCCCCCAAGTAAGATCCTCCATCTGTGGCTGGGTCACCTCATAAACCATATCCATTTCAGAGAGGCCTCCATGTGCCCCTCCCGCCCACCATTTTTTTAAATTTTTTTTAAGAGCTCATCTGGCGACTGCTTACTTGGGCATTAGTCGCCGTATTAAAACTGGCCTAGTTCTAGGCTACTTTAAAATAAAATTGAAGAGAGAAAAAAAAAAACAACACCCCAAAAGGGGGAAAGGAAGCAAGCTGGTGCGTAGGGGAGAGGTCCCCCCGGCGCAGGAGCGTGCAACTAAAGGGAAAAAAAAACAAACAAAAAACAAAAAAACAACAACAAAACAAAACAAAAAAACAAACAAACCTTGCTTAAATAATAGGGAGAAGGCCGGCCTCCCCCAAGAAGTCAACAAGTCCACAAGTCAATGTGCACGAATCTGTCCCGAGCACAAGGGACAGGCGGTAGCGACCCCGCCCATCCCGGTACTGGGACAGGTATCGTGCGCGAAGATCACCCAGACTGGGACATTCGACAAGAATGTGCCGAACAGTCTGGGGGACGACGCAGTCGTTGCAATAGGGCGCAGGCGAGCGCTCCATCAGATAGCGATGCGTCACACTAGTATGTCCGATTCGGAGACGACAGAAAGCAACCTGAAGCCGCCGCGGCATTGGGGGATAGGTCCAGGGAACAGTCGCGGCGCAATGGCTCGCAACTTTAAGTTCCCTTCGACCGTCTCCCATCTTCGATGCCACGCAGTCCGAAGAGCTGCCCGTATTCCTGCCATGTAGTCGGTGTGAGGAAGAGCGAAACGCTGGTCCGGTCGCAGAGTCCTCACGGACTCTTTGGCGCCCTCATCGGCGCGCTCATTCCCCGCAATTCCTACATGTCCAGGAACCCAGCAGAAGATAATCTCGACATCTGCCCGGCTCGCCAAAACCGTGGCGTCACGGATTTCGCGAACCAGGGGATGCGGAGATTCCAATGCCCCGAGAGCACTCAGGGCGCTTTGTGAGTCGCTATAAATCACAATCCGGTCTCCGAACCGGGCACGTCGCGTAATCTCCCGTACCGAGTGGTGTATTGCCACCAGCTCGGCCGTGAAGACAGACGCAGCGCCTGGTAGAGCCCCGCTGACTTCAAACAGAGGGGATACGGCGTGGAAGCCGACCCCCTCTTTGGACTTGGAGCCATCCGTATACACTGGCACGGTACCAGCGTGACACGATGTGTGCTCCAAAAAGGTCGAACGCAATACTCCCGGCGCAGTACAAGCTTTGGGAGCAGAGGCGTGGCGACAAATAGCCAAATGTGGTACCCTCCAGGGTGGCGTCCTGGGCAGAACCAGGGGCGCCACCGGCCCGAGAGCTATATCTACCTCTCGAAGGAGTTTCCTGGCCCTAAACCCAAAGGGCTTAGGGTATGACTGGCGTCTCTCGGCGGCATAGGCACCATCGAGATCAGCTGCGGATGAAGTGAGAGCTGTTGGCGACTGAGGGAGGCGCCGGGCTCGCGCGTACAGGCGAGTGATGCACTGCACGCGGCGCAGAGCGAGTGGCATCTCCCCAGCATCGACCAACAGGCTCTCAATGGGGGAAGTGCGGAAGGCACCGGTCGCAAGGCGAAGGCCGGTGTGGTGGATCGAATCCACCTTCCGCAATATACGCTCGGCTGCGGATGCATAAAACTCGCATCCGTAGTCGAGCTTCGAGCGAACAAAGGAACGATAAAAAAGTAAGGCGGTAGCCCTATCAGCGCCCCAAGCGCTGAACGTCACGGAACGGAGAATGTCCATGGCGCGGGTACAAGAGACCCTAAGCCTGCGAATGTGAGCCTCCCAGGTGAGGCGTCGGTCGAATACAAGACCAAGGAAACGGTGCGACTCAACCACATCCAGGCGCACCCCATTAAGAAACAAATCTGGATCGGGGTGAAGCCGTGGATGGCGGCAGAAGTGCACCACCTTAGTCTTGGCCAAAGAAAACCGAAACCTGTGCGCTTCGGCATAGCGAGAGACGCGGTTCAATGCCTGTTGGAGTCGGCGCTCCAGAGTTGGCATCTGGGCCGCGCCAAAAGAGATCGAAAGGTCGTCCACGTAGAGCGTAGCGAGAACATCTTCCGGCAGCACCGAGGTGATGCCGTTGATGATCAGGGCAAAGAGTGTGACACTGAGGACACTTCCCTGCGGGACACCCTCTTCCTGCTCATTTGGGCCGGAGAGGGCTCCCCCCACCCGTACGCGGAATCGACGATCTCGCAAAAATTCAGATATAAACATTGGGAGGCGTCCCCTCGCCCCCATCGTGTGGAGAGTCTCCATGATACCGTATCGCCATGCGGTATCATAGGCCTTCTCCAGATCAAAAAACACCGTGGCGTAGTGCTGTCTACGAAGGAAAGCCTCGCAGACGGCATTTTCCAGTCGGAGCAGAGCATCCGACGTGGAGTGGAACTTACGGAAGCCGCACTGTGCAGAAGACAGATGGCCTCCGCTGTCCAGGAAATAGGCTAATCTAACATTTACCAATTTCTCCATCAACTTGCACACGCAAGAGGTTAGAGAGATTGGGCGGAAACCGGTCGGAGTAGAGTGATCTCTCCCCGGCTTGCGAAAGGCGAGCACAGTAGCGATTCGCCAGGAGTCTGGGAGAAGACCTTCCACCCAGATCCTGTTGAACAAATCTAACAGAAAGGCCATGCCTCGCTCACCCAGGTGTCGAAGCATGGCGTACGGGACATCGTCCGGACCATGGGCGGTGTCCGCGCACGAAGCGAGAGCGGAACGCAACTCACTCACAGTAAACTTGTCGTTGAAGGGTTCTCCGCCTCTGGAGGTAAAGTCCAGCCGGCGGCCTTCCGCGACATCACGACGTGCATTGAATGCTGGCGGAGCAGCATCACGGCTAGAGAATGCGGAAAAAGCGGTCGCTAAGGATTCCGCCACGGACGCGGGGTCCGAGATTGCGGTCCCATTCTCCTGGAGAACGGGAGGGGGGTCCTGCGAGAACTTGCCCCGAATCCTTTTGACTCGCTTCCACACCTCAGCTAAAGGGGTCTTCCCGTTAAGTGAAGACACATATGCCCGCCAAGAAGAGCGGCGGGCGTGCTTCGAAATATACCGGAACCTAGCCCTAGCCCGACGAAATTCAGCGACAGTGAAATCGTTCGGGCGGCGCTTATAGCGCATGTAGGCATAACGCTTCTGTTTGAGGGCCGTCTCACACTCGGCCGACTACCATGGGAGTGGTCGGCGTGCAAAACGGCCAGACGTCCTAGGAATAGTAGTCAGGCCCACGGCGATGAGGTTGCCGGAGAAGAACTCAACGGCCTCATCTACCGACCTTAACTCCTCGACTGAGATAGAGAATTCAGTCATTTCCTGAAATGCTTGCCACCGCGCCCGCGCCAAGCACCACCGAGGTGGTCTCTCAGGCGGCAGTTGCCCTGAAAATGATATTTGAATGGGAAAGTGATCACTACCATGGAGCTCATCGACCACCCCCCAATCAAAATCAGGCTGTGCATCCGAAGAGCACAAAGATAGGTCAAGGCAAGAAAATGAAGCGGTTCTCGGACAGTGATGCGTAAACTCATCCACGTTTAGGACACCCATCTCAAGCTCTTCGATCAGATCGGCAAGGACTTGTCCCCTGGGATTTATGGAGTAATCTCCCCAGAGAGGATGCCTGCCGTTCAGATCTCCAAGCAAGAGATAGGGCCTCGGCAACCGTGCCACGACGCGGCGGAAGTCCCCCGCGTCGAAGTCAGCTGACGGTGGAATGTACGCAGAAATGATAGTATACCTCCTATCCAGGTGCAGCTGCACAGCCACTGCCTGAAAGGAGGTATCTAAAGAGAAAGGAAGAACGGAGACATCATGCCGGGTGTAAACCGCGCATCCCCCAGCCCGGCCATCCCGCGGTGGTGGGGTCGCAAGACCCTTATACCCCGGGAGGGCAGGCAGCGGGCACGCGCCTAGCATGGTCTCCTGTAAAAAAATAGCTAAGGGGAACGGGACGAGACGACCCTCCGCAGCTCCTCCCAGTTGGCCCGGAGTCCACGGCAATTCCATTGAAGGAATATGCCCTCCAGGCCTAGCTCGGAGGAGACGCAGGGGCCCTCCTCGAATTGAAGACCCTCACGGGAATGGCCGTACGCTTCCCGGGGGCAGAACCCCGGGCGCTGTTGGCTGGACAAAGCGCTGAAGGCGCTGTCGCCTTCGAGGACTTATTGGGGGAGGTTGGGCTCGCCATGCGAGTCTTTTCCTCCCTCCGCCTCGAAACCTTAGGCGGGCGTTGCGGCTTCGGAGGCGGGGGGCTCTCTTTTCGAGGAACCACCGTCTCCGAGCCACTCGCTCCACCTCGGGGCGTGGGCGAAGGGGCCGAAGCTCCTTTGTTGCTGTCCTCCTATCGGGGAACAGCTTTAGGAACCCCGGAAGATGGCCTAGCGACAATCTTCAGGGGTGTTGCCTCCTGTGAGTCTAACGACTCGGTGGAGGCGCGTGGCCGTTTTGCTTTACGGGAAACGGTCACGCTGGGGGAAGAGGGAGGAGCCCTGGTTTTAGCCGGGGCAGGGTATGAACCCTTTTTGCCGCCAGCTTTCCCAGGGGAGCGCCCAGGTTGGGTAGAGCCCGCAGAAGGGCTCCGAATGGGCGCGGAAACAACCATGCTCGTTGGCCTAGATGGGCCAGGAGCAGAGGGTGCCTTTCTAACTATTGAGGCATATGACGTCCCAGGCAGAGCCGGGCGCGCCAGGACCAAGTCCTTTGCCTCGCTGAATGAGAGTCGATCCTGGGCCTGAACGGCCAGGATTTCTTTCTCAAGGAGATATGCACCACATTGCTTCGAAGAAGCAGGGTGCGGCTCTCCGCAATTGACACACTTGGCCACACACGATTTGGACTTATCGTGTGCGACCTTGGAGCAATTTACACATACTTCGGGTGACCCCGACTTTGCACGTCTACATGAGCGATTCGTATGGCCGAAGCGGTGACAGTAATAGCACCGCCACGGCAGTGGCACGAATGCCTTCACGCGGTAACGGTACCAACCGGCACGCACCGACTCAGGGAGCTTGTCACAGTTGAACGTGACGAAGAGTGTAGGGGGTGGGTCTCGAGGCCCCTCCCTGTTTTCTCATCACACGTTCGACCTTGACCGCCCCATGGTCGGCCAGCTCTAGGGTGATGTCCTCAATGGAGTAGTCAACGAGTTCCCTCGCATAAACTACTCCTTTCACAAAGTTCATGGTAGAGTGCGGCGTCACACTCACCGGGGTGCCATGAAGTGTCCGAAGAGCACTTATCTTGGCCGCCTCGGCGGGATTCGCCGCATTCGCCAGAAGGCTCCCGTCCGAGAAACGGGTTACCTTCGGCTCTCTACCAATTGCACTAGCTAATCCTCTCCTCTGATCGATCATGTTGCCCTTGGACAACATGCTGCCATCAGTGGAGCGAATAACGAGGAAGCGTTTGAAGCCAGCGGGCTCGAAAACGCCAGGTAACCTCTGAATCAGGGGCCCCGAAGTCATCGAGGCTCCGCCCTGTGCACTTTTGGTCTTTGTCATCGTCAGGAGCTCCGTACCCGGGGAAGCAGAGGGCCCGGATGTGCCGATCTTGGCTTGGTCGCTTGCCAAAGTGGCAGCAGACCCATCCGTCCCCGTAGCCCCCGCGGATTGAGAGGAGCCCCGAGTCTTCTTCGTCCTTTTCTTTTTTGGAGAGGAGGGCGGGGAATGAACCCGCTTCTCACCCCCGCCGGTAGAAGCCCCCAGGCCAGATGGACCGGCCTCAGCCAGGTCCTTCTCCGAAATGGAGAAGGTCCTGGTGGTCGCAGGGGCATCATCCGGAGGAGATCCCTCCCCTCCTTGTACTGCCTGAGAATCCACAGCCGTTTGATGAGGACCTTGCATAGGGGCGGATTCGGGTTCGGTGCTTGGCGCCGAGCCCGGATTCCACCCCATGGAAGGCCCTACCTTCTGAGGCTGGTTTTCCTCAAGGACCATGTCTATCACAGGAGGGGCCTCCAGTTGGCCATCCCCTCCCAGGACATCGCAGGTCCCCTTGGCAGCGTCATAAGTCTTTAGTGGGGAGGCACAGGCCTTGACCCCGGCAAGGTTTAATATTTTTGCCAGCAGGTCTTTTGAGGGAAGCGACCGAAGGGGCCTGGCTTCCCTCTCCCCCCTAAGGGGGTTTGCCCTACCGAGCCGCTTGTACAAGGGGCGGTCGGCAATGGGTTGCCTGCTGGCTTTCTTGGCAGTCCCCTTAGAAAGCAAAGGAGGGACTGCCGCTGGAGATAGGGAGGTGCCCGAAAGCACCTCCAGAGAAGGGGGTGAGGGGGAGTCCCCTACACCCGTAGGCGTAGGAGAGGAGTAAGCCTCCTCTCCGGTTAAAGAGGTATGGAGGGTCCCCTGCGCAAGCACAGGGGGGAGACCTCCATCTTTTCTGTGGAGCTGCACGAGGGCGCCCCTGTTGTTTTAGGGGGAATTAAGGGGAGATGTTTTTTTTTTCATCATTGGGCATGGTGACCCTCTTTGTTTTACGGGACGCAATCGCTCACCACCTCTTGCAGTAGCCCGCACTGCAAGAGGTGCTTACAGGCCCGGCAGAGCCAGGCGCCGCCATTTGGGACCACCCCTCCCGCCTGGTGGCCTGGCAGTCCTTCGGCATGGCGGCTCCACCTTAGACACGGCGTAAAACAGATAGAATGTGAAGAGGAGAGGAAAAGGGATGTGAGGAAGGTATGGGTGGGGATGAAGCAGGTTGTTAAAAAAACCCCATCCCGAACCGGAGCTGAGGGGTTAGGGAACAATGTCCCCTCCCCCCTCAGCCCCCATCTGGGGTGGTTGGCTTGAGAAGAAGGTCAGCATTCTCCCCTGTGAAATTAGAGGCTGACCAGAGAAAGTTGTGGGAGGTTGTATGAAAAGCGACGAGGTAGGGGAGAAATCGGGCTATCTGAAGGAAGGAAGAGAGGCTAAGCTGGGGCCGGACGGAGCGCTGGATCCCGTCAGCACGGCGGCCAGGATGGCAAATCGCCGCGCCCCTTACGGGGTCCCGCCCACCAAAGGCACCGCAGTTCCCATTTGCGGTACTCTCTGTCACAGTCAAGTCTGGTCTGAGGAGTGCCACGATTTTCCTCATCCTCCCAGAGCGCTTGGAGGCGGATCTCCATGCGTTTTCCCAATCATGCTTTCAGTTGTCACCATGATCAGATGAAAAGAAAAAGGGATTCATGGAAAGTAGAGTTTTATGACCTCCCTATGAGTGGGGAGGTTAAAAGAAAAGTCTCCATAAGATCATACATTCCAGCTTCGGTTCAACGTTAATGGGCTTTGCCAACACGACTCGCCATTTAGGCGAAATTGTCATGAAGCTTCGACAATGAAGGTTCCTGCCGCCGTAGACAACTTATATGTGTACTAGATGAAGGTGAGCAGAGACGACAGTCCAGCACACCCCGTATCTAATACTTACCCTAACAAGAGGGCTTTCGGCTGCCGTATCAGGTAGGAACCTCACGCTATACACTGCCACTCGACTAAGGCTCATAAGAGGACGAAAGAGCACGGGTCAGCCAGAAATTCTGTAGACAGGAGAGCAAGTGTGGAAAGGGGTGTGGGGGTATGTAATAGAGAGAATTTGAGATAGGCGGGTCCACTAACGAGTAGGGTGGCTGATCACATAATTCACTAATAAACACGGTTTGGGCAGATGGCAGTTTTATGGTGTTCCTAATGTAACTTTTTATGCTGAACTCAATTGCAGAGAATTTTTCCATCACATAGTTTTTGTGTAATAACATTTTTCAAGTATTGCGTTAGCGGAACTCTTATATTTATTTGTTAACGATAACTTATGAAAGTATTAAATATCTAACAGAGGGTGGGGTAAAAACGTGAGCGGTTCAACCTAATTTATATTTAAACGACATCGGTAAAAATATTTACAGCAGGTTCAAAAACGTCAATGCAGAGCAGTATTCTGAATGATAGTTAACAATCCAGTATTATTTGAAAGCACCCTGTGTATGCACCTACGGTGGTTTCATTTTGATTTGTGATTTACAATTACAGTGCCAATTGTGGTGTTAGTAAATAAATAAGTCAAGGAAGTGCGTAAACGATCCGGAAAAGTTTTACGTTTTGGGGGATTTGACGTTTAAAGAACAATGACGAAATTTGACGACACTAGTTAAAAAATGTTATGAACTATATTTTGGCTGCAAATTAGGTGATCGAGATAAGAGCTGGCCTCTCATATCTGCTATTTGACCTGTGTGACCCGTCTGACAGACCTTGGCTAAGGGCAATCGGCACACGAGCTTTGCCATACTGATAGTGTGGCGTGAACCACAAGACCATTTATCGGACTATTATTTCTGTATTACGAAGATAAAAGGAATAAGTAGTAAATCCAAACACAGTGCAGTACCCAAATTTGCCGTCTGCTATAAGGCCGGTACCTCATGGAAATGACTTAGCTGTACCGCATCCTCCAACTCACCTAACTTTACATGAATCTGAATACAAGGAAGCCACTAAAGTTAGATATGAGGACCAATGTGATCCTACTTCTGAAGCAGAATCATCTGCTAACTCGGAGGGAATTAAATGACCTTGTTCGGGATTTGAAGTAGAGTTTTCGGGATCTAGACTGAAAGGTCGGAGTCATATACATACCGACACTAAAGTGTATTTCTTTCGTAATCGTCAGGAAGTGTTTCAAGATTTATATTCTGAAGATAGTTTAGTGTACTGTAACAATATTTGTGCTGTCATGGCTGCACTTTACCATGAACATAAATCCATAGAGTGGAGACTTATCATTGATTCCTCGAAAAATATTTGAAAGGCGGTACTTTTGCACAATGCCGATAATTTATATTTGTGCCGGTAGATTATGGAACTAACATAAAAAACATACAATATGAAAATCCTGTTAGAAAAATTCGTTACAAGTACTGTTGAGCAATCTGTTGTGATTTAAAAGTTACTGCGTTATTAATGGGTTCGTAGCTTGGCTACACGAAATATTGTTGCTTTTTATGCGAACGGGAGAGCAGGGACTGGACAAATCATTACGTCAGGAATCAATGACCAAAGCGTGAAGTATTTACCTCCACTTCATATAGAATTAAGGCTTTTCAAAAATGGCTAAAAATGGTGCGGGATTTCATTATTTGAACGAAAATTTACCTGTTCTAGTGACCTAATATCAAATTTGATAAAAGATGAACAACTTGAGGAACCGTTAAGCCAACTCGAAAAGACAATGTGGAGGTGATTTAAGTGTTGTGGAAAAGTTAAGAAAACGAAAATCACCCACCTACCGTGACACTGTAGGTAAATTACGAGTATTAGCCATAGTAACATATGGGGTGTAATATGTCCCTAAAAATCATATTTTTGTATTCACACATGGATTTCTTTCCGGACAATCTAGGTGCCGATAAGGACGAACGTGGCGAACAATTCCACCAGTAAACCTCAGTCATGGAAAGCAGGTATTGGCCAAAGTGAAGTGGAAGAATACTCGCAGATTATTGTTGGTCGCTAAAGAGGGATGTTCCAGAGCTAGACAAAGAAAGAAAACAACTACCAAATTTTAGGTAAGCTGAATAGTGCCCTGCATGCATGTAAATTCTTGCATTTCTGTAAAAGTTCACATACGTATCACAAATAAACGGTGGGTGATGGGAGAAATCTACCTAAATATTTTAACTCAGCATGAAAAGTATTATTAGAATCACATATTATTTGCTTTGTGCCCCCCCCCAAAAAAAAATAAATAAATAAATAAATATATATATATATATATATATATATATATATATATATATATATATATATATATTTTGTTCCTCAGTGTTATTATGATACTCAGGTGCAAGGTGATTCCAGGATGGCATGCAGTGCACCAAGGCTGCCGGACCAAACTCTGTACAGGTGGAAACACTCTTCCTGGGGCAAAGTACGGGGAGAAAACGTTGAGTGGAAAGCAGTAAGGATAATACTTATAATAATAATTATTAACTTATACTAATAATAATTAATATTAATCATAAATAATTATAATACACATAATAAATACAAATAAATATAAAAACAGGAGGGGGGTCCTGCGAGAACTTGCCCCGAATCCTTTTAACTCGCTTCCACACCTCTGCTAGAGGGGTCCTGCAGTTAAGTGAAGACACCTATTCCCACCAAGAAAAGCGGTGGACGTGCTTCGAAATATACCGGAACCTAGCCCTAACCCTAACCCGACGAAATTCAGCGACAGTGAAATCGTTCGGGCGGCGCTTATAGCGCATGTAGGCATAACGCTTCTGTTTGAGAGCCGTCTCACACTCGGCCGACCACCATGGGAGTGGTCGGCGTGCAAAACGGCCAGACCTTCTGGAAATAGTAGTCAGGCCCGCGGCGATGAGGTTGCGGGAGAAGAACTCAACGGCCTCATCTACCGACCTAAACTCCTGGATTGAGATAGAGAATTCAGTCGTTTCCTGAAATGCAGGCCACCACGCCCGTGCCAAGCACCACCGAGGTGCGCTCTCATGCGGCAGCAGCCCCGAAAATGATATTTGGATGGGAAATTGATCACTACCATTGAGGTCATCGACCACCCCTTAATCAAAATCAGACTGCATCCGGAGAGCACAGAGATAGGCAGGGGCCAGACGCTTGAAGGAATATGCCCTCCAGGCCTAGTTCGGAGACGCGGGCCGTACGTTTCCCGGAGGCAGAACCCCGGTCGCTTTCGCCTCCGAGGACTTATTGGGGGGGGGGGGTTAGGCTCGCCATTCGAGTCTTTTCCTCCCTCCTCCTCGAAACCTTAGGCCGGCGTTGCGGCTTCGGTGGCAGGGGGGCCCATCTTTTCGAGGATCCACCTTCTCTGAGCCACCCAGCCCACCACTAGGCGTGGGCGAAGGAACCGTAGCTCCTTTGGTGCTGTCCTCCTTTCTGGGTCAGCTTTAGGAACCCCGCAAGATGGCCTGGCGACCAACTTCAGGAGTGTAGCCTCCTGTGAGTCCAACGACTCGGTGGAGGCGCATGGCCGTTTCACCTTACGCGAAACGGTGACGGTGCGGGAAGGTGGGGAGCTATGGTTTTAGCTCGGGATGGGTGTGAACTCTGTGCCGCCAGCTTTGCCAGGCGATCGCCCGAGTTTAGTAGAGTCGGCAGAAGGGCTCCGAATGGGCGCGGAAACAACCGTGCCCGTTGGCCTGGATGGGACAGGAACAGAGGGTGTTTTTCTAAGCATTTGAGGCCTAGGACGTCCCAAGCAGAGCCGGGCGCGCCAGGACCAAGTCCTTAGCCTTGCGGAATGAGAGTCGATCCTGGGCCTGAACGGCCAGGATTTCTTTCTCAAGGAGATATGCACCACAATGCTTCGAAGAAGCGGAGTGCGGCTATCCGCAATTAACACACATGATTTGGACTTATCGTGTGCAGCCTTGGAGCAAGTTACAAAGACTTCGGGTGACCCCGACTTTGCACGTCTACATGAGCGATTCGTATGGCCGAAACGGTGACAGTAATAGCGCCTCCGCTGCAGTGGCACGAATGTGTTCACGCGTAGCGGTACCAACCGGCACGCACCGACTCAGGGAGCTCGTCACAGTCAAACGTGACGAAGAGGCCCTTCCCTGTTTTCTCATCACACGCTCGTCCTTGACCACCCCGTGGTCGGCCAGCTCTAGAGTGATATCTTATATGGTGTAGTCCACGAGTTTCCTCGCATAAACTACTCCTTTCAAAAAGTTCATGGTAGAGTGTGGCGTCACAGTCACCGGCGTGCCATCAAGTGTCCGAAGATCACTTATCTTGGCAGCATCGGAGGGATCCGCGGCATTCGCCAGAAGGCTCCCGTCCGAGAAACGGGTCACCCTCGGCTCTCTACAAATCATACTACCTAAAGCTCTCTTCTGATGGATCATGTTGCCCTTGGCCAACACTCTTCCATCAGTGGAGCGAATAACGAGGAAGCGTTTGAAGACAGCGGGCTCCGCTCTGCGCTCTAGCACTTTTTGTCATAGTCAGGGCTCCACAACCGGGGGGGGGGCAGAGGGGCCGGATGTGCCGATCATGGATTGGTCGCTTACCGAAATGGCAGCAGACCCATCCATCCCCTCAGCCCCTGTGGATGGAGACGAGCCTCGAGTCTTTATTTTTCTTTTTAGGAGAGTATGGCGGGGAATAAACCCTCTTCTCCCCTCCTCCGGCAGGAGCCCCCAGGCAAGATGGACCGGCCTCAGCAAGGTCCTTCTCAGAGATGGATTAGGTCCTGGCAGTTATATGGGAACCGGTCGGGGAAGGAGAACCCTCCCCTCCTTGTACTGCCTCGGAAACCCTAGCTGTTTGAGGAGGACCTTGCATAGGAGCGGACTCAAGTTTGGTGCTTGGCGCCGAGCCCGGATTCGTTCCCATGGAAGCCCCTACCGTCTGAGGCTGGGTTTGCTCAAGGACCATGTCTATCTCGGGTGGGGCCTCCATTTGGCCATCCCCCTCCCAGGACATCACAGGTCATATTGGCAGCAGTGTCATTAGTCTTGGCTTGGGAGCCACAGACCTTAACCCACGCTAGGTTTAGTATTCTGGCCAGCAGGTCTTGAGGGAAGCAACAGAAGGGGCCTTGCTTCCCTCTCCCTCCCTAAGGGGGTTTGCCCTACCGAGCCGCTTTAATGGGGAGCGGTAGGCTATGGGCTGCCTGCTGGCTTTCTTAGCAGTCCCCTTGGAAAGTAAAGGGGACACTGTCGCTGTAAAGAGGGAAGTGCCGACAAGGGGGAGTCCCCTACACCCGTAGGGAACTCGCAGTAAGCGTCCTCTCCGGTTAGAGAAATTTGGAGGGTCTTCTGCGAGAGCACAGGAGGGGTGGGGCTCCATTTCTGTGGAGCTGACCGAAGGTGGCTCCGTTGATTGTGGGGGAGAAAGGGGGAGGTTTTTTTTTTCAAATTTGCATCATTGGGCATGGTGACCCTGATTTTCTCACGGGATGCAAACGCTCATCACCCTTCGCAGTAGCCCGCCCTGCAAGGGGTGCGTACAGGCCTGGCAGAGCCAAGTGCCGCCATTCAAGACCACCCCTGCCGCCTGGTGGCATCGCAGTCCATCAGTATGGTGGCTCCATCTTGGACGCGACTTAAAATTCATAGAGTGTGAAGAGAGAAGGAAAAGGGATGTGAGGAAAGTATGGGTGGGGATGAAGCAGGTTGTTAAAAACCACCACCCCAAACCGGAGCTCAGGGATTAGGCAACATTGTCTCCTCCCCCCTCAGCCCCAATCTGGGATAGTTGGCTGAGGAGGTCAGCATCGACCCTGAGAAAATAGAGGCCCTCCAGAGAAAGTTGTGCGAGAGGTTGTAGGGGAAGTGAGGAAGTAGGGGAGAGATAGAGGCTGTCTGATTTTTTTTTTTTTTAAGAGCTCATCTGGCGACTGCCTACTTGGGCATTAGTCGCCGTATTAAAACTGGCCTAGTTCTAGGCTACTTTAAAATAAAATTAGAGAAAAAAACACCCCAAAAAGGGGGAAAGAAAGCAAGCTGGTGCGTCGGGGAGAGGTCTCCCCGGCGCAGGAGCGTGAAACCAAAGGGAAAAAACAAAACAAAAAAAAAAACAAATGCAAAAAACAAACCTTGCTTAAATAATAGGGCGAAGGCCAGCCTCCCCCAAGAAGTCAATGAGCACGAATCTGTCCCGAGTACAAGCGACAGGCGGTAGCGACCCCGCCCATCCCGGTACCAGGACAGGTATCGTGCGCGAAGATCACCCAGACTAGGACATTCGAGAAGAATGTGCCGAACAGTATGGGGACGACGCAGTCGTTGCAATTGGGCGCAGGCGAGTGCTCCATCAAATAACGAAGCGTCACACGAATGTGCCCGATTCGGAGACGACAGAAAGCAACCTGAAGCCGCCGCGGCATTGGAGGATAGGACCATGGAAACAGTCGCGACGCAATGGCACGCAACTTTAAGTTCCCTTCGACCGTCCCCCATCTTGTTTGCCAAGCAGTCCGAAGAGCTGCCCGTATTCCTGCCATGTAGTCGGTGTGAGGAAGAGCGAAACACTGGTCCGGTCGCAGAGTCCACGCGGACTCTTTGGCGCCCTCATTCCCCGACATTCCTACATGTCCAGGAACCCAGCAGAAGATAATCTCGACATCTGCCCGGCTCGCCAAAACCGTGGCGTCACGGATATCGCGAACCAGGGGATGCGGAGATTCCAATGCCCCGAGAGCACTCAGGGCACTTTGTGAGTCGCTATAAATCACAATCCGGTCTCCGAACCGGGCATGTCGCGAAATCTCCAGTAACGAGTGGTGTATTGCCACCAGCTCGGCCGTGAAGACAGACGCAGCGCCTGGTAGAATGAATGAATGAATAGTGCATTGAGAATTTAAAAGCTGCGTAGCCCAGATGGACTATCTCGCAGCCAAATTCACTTATGGGCAGTGAATTTAAAATTATTATTTTTAAAATATTGCCATATTAAAATACATAAAATAGCAGAAATGTCCTTGGGACCAAAATTAGTTTAATCGGCAATATTGCGTCAGTTGAGTTAAAAAAATAGACTATTAAAAAATTCAACAAAATGTAAAAACATAAACTATAAATAGATCAACAATAAATATATAAAACTATTTTAAATTTTGTTTAAAACATTGCTTGCTTTTAGGAAGGTTAGTATCCTAGTCACGTTAAAGAAGCAATGGGTCTCAGAAAAGATGCCCCGCAGAGCCTGCTGGGGGGCCATCTCTCTGGTAATGAAGGGAAAAGTCGTCCTTCTGAGATTCCTTAGCAATGGGCATTCTACAAATATATGGAGGACAGATATTTGTACCCCACACAGAATGCACATAGGTGGGGGCAGCCCACTCATTAAATGCTCATGGGTGAGCCGGCAATGGCCTATCCTCAGACGGACAAGCGCAACCTCCATTTTACGATGTCTAGTTGTACGTGGCCATGGGTGAACGGAGGGTTTTATGGAGTGGAGCTTGGTGGGAGGGAGCTCACTCCACCTCTTCTGCCATAGGCCGACCACGTATTCATTGATCAGAGGATAGGCATCGCAGAGTGGGACTGGGGCCACTGGAGCTGTCCCCAGTGATGCTGCTTCTTTGGCTGCAGCATCTGCCCTCTCATTGCCTGGGATGCCCACGTGACTAGGCACCCAGCAAAAGGATATCTCGTGGATGGGCGATAGTCGTAGGAGCCACCGCTGGATCTTGGAAACCAACGGATGGCTCGAACCAACATCACCCAACATTTGACGCGAACTAAGGGAGTCTGTAAAGATAGTATGAGAACCAGATGGCCTGCCAGCTATGATAGTCAGTGCCGCCATCATAGCAACGAGTTCCGCTGTGAATGCGGAGGCTGCGTTTGGCAGGCGGACCAATGCTGTCTCAGATGGAAAGACAGCAGCTGCTCCAACTCTGTCCGGTGACTTGGACCCATCGGTGAACACAAAAGTGCTATGCCGATGTTGAGAGGAGTGGTCGCCATACATGGCTCTCAATACTACAGGCAGGTGGTGATCCTTGGGCCTATCAGCTAGTTCCCTACATACCATTACAGGTGGTATGAGCCACGGGGGGGTCTTTGGCATGGTAAAGGGAATCACTGAGAACTCCCTTAGTTGCGCAGTGTGATCGGCCATACGCAGAGCAAAGGGGCGAGCCAGAGATGGAGATCGATCGTACGAGGCCACTGTCCGTGTATTGAACATGCACTCATACACTGGCGTCTGCGGTAGTTGCTCAAGTCTAAGGAGGTAGTTTAAATTAGACTTGAGCCTGTGATAGGGAAGGGGGAGAACCCCGTTCTCTGCGTAAAGGCTCCACACTGGGGAGGACTTAAAGGCTCCAGAAGCCAGGCGCACACCCTGGTTACGCACAGTGTTTAGTTTTTCGAGAATGGATGGCGAGGCAGAGGAGTACACCTGTGATCCATAGTCTAGCTTTGATTGGACCAATGCTAGATACAGGAGCCACAGGGTACGTCGATCACTTCCCCAAGAAGTGTGAGACAACAGTTTCATTATGTCCATTCTCTTTAAACAAGACCTTTTCAAGGCGTCCACATGGTGCCGGAAGGAAAGCTTTGAATCAAATATGACCCCCAGATATTTGAAATGGGGCTCAAAATCTATAGGCACACCATATAGCGACAAAAGGAGGGGGTCCCATGTCACTAACTTATGCCCATAAAAGTGAACAGCCTTGGTCTTTACTGCGGAAAAGCGGAAACCCTTGGAGGAAGCATTTTCAGCTACAGTGCTTATAGCTCGCTGTAGCTTACGGACGATAAATGGGAGTCTGGGCGAAGAACAAATGAGCGCCAGATCATCCACATATAACGTCGACGAAATCTCGGGAGGGAGATTTCTAACAATGCTATTAATGGCCACAGAGAAGCAGGTGACACTGAGGACACTTCCCTGTGGCACACCCTCAACTTGGTCCACGGGCTCCGATAAGGTGCCTCCAACCGTTACGCGTAGTGTGCGTTGCATCAGAAATTGCTCGACAAACCTGGGGAGGTAACCCCGCAGGCCCCAATCATGGAGTTGTTTAAGGATACCATGCCTCCAGGTGGTATCGTATGCTTTCTCAATATCAAAGAAGACAGCGATGGCGTGCTGCTTCTTTGAAAAAGCATCTCTTACGAGTGACTCCATTCGGACAAGCAGGTCTGTCGTACTCTGCTTTTTCCTGAACCCTGATTGAGAAGGAGATATGAGATTTTGAGTCTCCAAAAACCAGACGAGTCTGAAATTGACCATTCTCTCAAACACTTTACATGGACAACTGGTAAGAGCAATGGGGCGGTAATGGGTGGGCTCCGTCCCGTCCTTTCCTGGTTTGCGGAATGGAAGGACTATGGCCTCTCTCCACATGGAAGGGAAGCGGCCCTTGATCCAAATCCAGTTGTAAATGTCCAGTAAATGAGAGAGAAGGGATGGATGCATATTCCTAATCCGGGGGCAGTGGATCTACAGTGCTTCACTGCATTATCGAGCTCATGGATAGAGAAGAGTCGGTTGTAAGACTCGTTATCCATGTTAGGCTCCACAAAGTTGAGCGGTTGCTGCTCCTGTTGGAGCCTAAAGCACTGGAATTGCATCTCATAATTATCTGGGCTTGAGATGCTAGCAAATGATCTGGCCAAGACATTGGAAATATGGGACAAGTCCCCCAACAATTCTCCAGCTTGGACAATGTTGGGAGCTGTAAAGCCATTGGATTTGCCCAATAGCTTTTTGACCCTTTTCCACACTTTGTCTATAGGCGTTTGCCAACTTATGGACGCGATGTAACCTTCCAACGAGGTCTTTCGAGCCTGTCGAAGGATGCGTCGCCGTGCTGCCCTTGCTCTGTTACGAGCAATTTTATTTACCATCGTAGGGGAGCGATGGTAACGTCGGCAAGCCATTTTACATTCAGTCACGGCTCTCGAGCATTCAGCCGACCACCAGGGAACTTGTGGTCCGCGAGCGGTTGAGCCGGAGAGCGGGATGGAGGAGTTAGCCGCTTTATTGACGTGGACTAGGAGGTCATCGATAGCCACGTCAATATCTTCATGAGGGAAGGACCCGTCATGGCTCGAGAGGTGCCTGAATTTAGGCCAGTTTGCTTTTTTTGCATTCCATTTTTTACTAGGTGGTGGAGGGGGGCCACCTGTACATGGCGCTATAATAATGGGGAAGTGATCGCTGCCTCGCAAGTCAGGATCCACTGCCCAGTCAAAATCAGCTCTACAGCTTGGTGAACAGAGGGACAAGTCCACGCATGTAGAGCTGCTCGTCTGGATGTGAAATGATGTATGGCTGCCATCGTTTAGGAGGCAGACATCATTTTCGCCCAGAAATTTCTCAATCATGTTTCCCCTAGGGTTCTTATCATGGTCCCCCCAAAGGGGGTGTCGAGCATTAAAATCCCCAATCAATAGAAAGGGGGGAGGGAGCTGTTTAATTACCTCTACTAGTTTTCTAGCTAGAGAGGCTGTGTCTTTTTCCTCACTAGGAGGGAGGTAAAGCGAGCAGACCGTATAGTGGCGATGGGAGAACAGGCGGACAGCGACCGCCTGCAGGTCTGTCGCAAGGTCGATCTGGTTGTGGGGAACCCTACTGTTGATGAGCACAGCAGAACCATGGATTGGTTCTATAGGGTTCTTATAGTATCCCACAAAACCAGGAATATTGGGTACACTACGAGTACCCAAGCAAGTTTCCTGTAAAGCTATACAATCAGGATTGTAGTCTTTAAACAGGAGCTTGAGTTCTTCCCATTTGGGGAAGAGACCTTGGATGTTCCAATGAATTATTGGATACATCCTTACCTCTTTAAGACAATCATCCTACCCTTAGGGGTAGGAGGTTTTGGTTTTATACTACCCGTAGGGGTAGTTTTGGTCATACCAATTACCAGTTTTGGATATGACTCTGGAGGCATCGGGATCGTTAATTTAGCTCTCGGCTTTTCTTTTAGACGTGGCAATTTTGTTAGCTGGCTATACGAAATGACTGTCTTGACTGGAGAAGCAGATGTGGGAGCATCTCCATCAGTCATTTCGTGAGCTGATGACATCGACTTGGCTGGCGATGGTGGCAGCGATTGTTCGGCTGGCGAAGGATTCTTGGAATCTGATGGTTGGTTCGGTTCCTCCTTGGATAAGGGGGCAGCCTCTACTACAGCTGTTTCCTGTGATGGGGTACAGGTTGATTCCTTCTCACTTAGGGCTCGAAGGAGTTCCAAAGCAGTATCAGCAAGGGGTGGGTTGCTGACTACTCGCTTTGGGGCTGTAGTTCTCTGTTCTTTTGGGGCAGGATGGATGTCCAGAGCTGGAATAGACACCACCTGCGGCCCAATCCGATTCACATCCACGTCTTGTGGAGCGGTGGCAAAGTGTTTTGCCACTCTTAGTGAATCGGGAGAGGATGGAAGGTTCCTCTTCTTTGTGCCATCAGAAGCTAGGCTAGATTTTGGTGAAGAGTTTTCTCTACCGATTGATCGTGGTTTCGGTCGAGGGGGGCTCTTAACCTTTTCAGGTGTGCGTGGAGATGCGGGTTTAGGGTTAGGAGAACCCCTTACCTGTTGAGGCACATCTCTGCGCGGAGACCTGGGTTTCGGTTGTGGAGGACTTCTTGTTTGTTCAGGAGAGCCTGTAGATGGTCTCTGGCTTCTCCCCTTCTTTGGCGTGGCGGTGCGCAGAGCATCCGCGAAGCTCACGCCAGGCTGAACGTAAGTCTCTCTAACTCTTCGTCTAGCCTCTTTATAGCTCACCCTGTTTTTATTTCGAACAGCAATGACCTCTCTCTCGTAGAGGAAGAAGGTGCATTGCTGTGATGTGGCAGAGTGGTTTCCGCCACAATTGGGGCAGCACGGCTGTTTGGAACAGGGTGTTCGTGAAATTCTGCTGAGCAGTTTACACAAATCCTTTCGCTTTTACAAAACTTGCTTACATGGCCAAAGCGTTGGCAATGGAAGCACCGCCGGGGGTTTTCGACGTAAGGCTTGACTGGGATGTTAAGGTAGCCAGCCTTGACGTACTTGGGCGGTTCCAATCTGTTGAAAGTGAGAATTATGGTGGCGGTAGGGACCCTAGCGCCATTCACAAACCTAGAAATGCGATGTGCACTTGTTACTTTCTGATTGGCAAGTTTTGTCACCAACCTGTCGATATCATACTCAATGAGTTCACCCGATCGAATAACACCTTTGGAGATATTAAATGTTGGGTGAGACGCGGATGATACATTCACTGAGGCTAACTTTTCGAGAGATTGAATTCTCTTTTGCTGCTCATTAGACTTGGCCTCGACAATCAATGCGCCATCATTGCGCGGCCACATTTGAGCAGGTTCGCCACACTTGTTTACGAAGTCGTCAAAGACATCAAAGATGTCAGCTTTGCTAAGAGGACAACGTTCGTTGCTGGATTTGAGTACAATAAAGCGGTCATAATCCAGTTCTTCGTCTACTTCTGATCCAAAAGGATCCAAGCGACGAAGATCTCTGCTTTTTTCACGGTGACCAGAGGCCGGCGGTCTCTGGGATGAGTTTTTTTGAAAGTTTACCCATATGATTTTTATTTTTATAAGTGGTGTCTCTGGAGCCGAGGGCATGTACCAAATCGCCATCGTGAGTCCGGAGAGCGCCCATACAGTCCAGACAGGGTAGCCCGCCCCCCGACTCCCAATGTTGTTTCAAAAACAGCGGAGCCGCATAACGGAGTTTTACTGGACTGCGGTGCAAAGACCTCCCGAAAGCAAAACAACGACCCAGGCAACCAAACCTACCTCCGTGGCACGGTCCTGCGGACGATGCCCCCCAGTGGGTACATCCGTCGACTCGTACAGAGTACACATACTGACTAGGACCAAGTGGGCCGAAAGTGCGCTGGGGTTCAGACACACAGTCGCCCCACAAGGTAATTTGGGGATGCCGGAGTGATGCCAGTGTTTGGTCATCAAACCGCCTCATGGGGTTCCCCTCACCCACCTTTTATGTTGGTGTGAGGTCACCTAGCCCTTGTGATGCCATTCACTAACTGCAGGGCCACAGCAAAGACAACCATATGGGCCAGAAGTGTGCTGGTGTCCATACACACAACTGCCCCAAAAGGTTGGTGGGTACCCTTAGATACCCAAACCAGGATATCCCGCCTGGTGTTCGGACGTTGGGCACACGCTCAGTTAAAAAACAGGGGCACCACGTGAAGGTGGTGTGCCAACATTTAGGGAACATAGGCCATGAGTTGCGCGATATTCCCCATCGCCCCCAGCGCCTGGTAGAGCCCCGCTGACTTCAAACAGACGGGATACGGCGTGGAAGCCAACCCCCTCTTGGGACTTGGAGCCATCCGTATACACTGGCACGGTTCCAGCGTGAGACGATGTGTGCTCCAAAAAGGTCGAACGCAATACTCCCGGCGCAGTACAAGCTTTGGGAGCAGAGGCGTGGCGACAAATAGCCAAATGTGCTACCCTCCAGGGTGGCGTCCTGGGCAGAACCAGGGGCACCCCCGGCCCGAGAGCTATATCTACCTCTCGAAGGAGTTTCCTGGCCCTAAACACAAAGGGCTTAGGGTATGACTGGCGTCTCTCGGCGGCATAGGCACCATCGAGATCAGCTACGGATGCAGTGAGAGCTGTTGGCGACTGAGGGAGACGCCGGGCTCGCGTGTACAGGTGAGTGATGCACTGCACGCGGCGCAGAGCGAGTGGCATATCCCCAGCATCGACCAACAGGCTCTCAATGGGGAATGTGCGGAAGGAACCGGTCGCAAGGCAAAGGCCGGTGTGGTGGATCGAATCCACCCTCCGCAATAAACGCTCGGCTGAGGATGCATAAAACTCGCATCAGTAGTCGAGCTTCGAACGAACAAAGGATCGATCAAAAAGTAGGGCAGTAGCCCTATCAGCGCCCCAAGCGCTAAACGTCACGAAACGGAGAATGTCCATGGCGCGGGTACAAGAGACCCTAAGGCTGCGAATATGAGCCTCCCAGGTGAGGCGTCGGTCGAATACAAGACCAAGGAAACGGTGCGACTCAAGCACATCCGGGCGCACCCCATTAAGAAACAAATCTGGGTCGGGGTGAAGCCGTGGATGGCGGAAGAAGTGCAACACCTTAGTCTTGGCCAAAGAAAACCGAACCTGTGCGTTTCGGCATTGCGAGAGATTCGGTTCAATGCCTGTTGGAGTCGACGCTCCAGATTTGGCATCTGTGGCGCGCTAAAAGAGAGTGAAGGGTCGTCCAGGTAGAGCGTAGCGAGAAAATCTTACGGCAGCACCGAAGTGATGCCGTTGATGCCCAGGGCAAAGAGTGTGACACTGAGGACACTTCTAGGCGGGACACCCTCTTTCTGCTCCTTTGGGCTGGAGAGGGCTCCCCCCACCCGTACGCGGAATCGACGATATCGCAAAAATAAACTTTGGGAGGCGTCCCCTCGCCCCCATCGTGTGGAGAGTCTCCATGATACCGTATGGTCATGCGGTATCATAGGCCTTCTCCAGTCGGAGCAGAGCATCCGACGTGGAGTGGAACTTGCGGAAGACAGATGGCCTCCGCTGTCCAGGAAAAAGGCTAATCTAACATTTACCATTTTCTCCATCAACTTGCAAACGCAAGAGGTTAGAGAGATTGGGCGGAAACCGGTCGGAGTAGAGTGATCTCTCCCCGGTTTGCGAAAGGCGAGACAGTAGCGATTCGCCAGGAGTCTGGGAGAAGACCTTCCACCCAGATCCTGTTGAACAAATCTAACAGAAAGGCCATGCCTCGCTCACCCAGGTGTCGAAGCATGGCGTACGGGACATCGTCCGGACCATGGGCGGTGTCCGCGCACGAAGCGAGAGCGGAACGCAACTCACTCACAGTAAACCTGTCGTTGAAGGGTTCTCCGCCTCTGGAGGTAAAGTCCAGCCGGCGGCCTTCCGCGACATCACGACGTGCATTGAATGCTAACGGAGCAGCATCACGGCTAGAGAATGCGGAAAAAGCGGTCGCTAAGGATTCCGCCACGGACGCGGGGTCCGGGATTGCAGTCCCATTCTCCTGGAGAACGGGAGGGGAGTCCTGCGAGAACTTGCCCCGAATCCTTTTGACTCACTTCCACACCTCGGCTAAAGGGGTCTTCCCGTTAAGTGAAGACACGTATGCCCGCCAAGAAAGCAGCGGGCGTGCTTCGAAATATACCGGAAACTAGTCCTAGCCCTAACCCGATGAAATTCAGCGACAGTGAAATCGTTCGGGCAGCGCTTATAGCGCATGTAGGCATAACGCTTCTGTTTGAGGGCCTTCTCACACTCGGCCGACCACCATGGGAGTGGTCGGCGTGCAAAACGGCCATACGTCCTAGGAATAGTAGTCAGGCCCACGGCGATGAGGTTGCCGGAGAAGAACTCAACGGCCTCATCTACCGACCTAAACTCCTCGACTGAGATAGAGAATTCAGTCATTTCCTGAAATGTAGGCCACCGCGCCCGCTCCAAGCACCACCGAGGTGGTCTCTGAGGCGGCAGTTGCCCTGCCCTGAAAGTCATATTTGAATGGGAAAGTGATCACTACCATGGAGGTCATCGACCACCCCCCAATCAAAATCAGGCTGTGCATCCGAAGAGCACAAAGATAGGTCAAGGCAAGAAAATTAAGCGGTTCTAGGACAGTGATGCGTGAACTCATCCACGTTTAGGACACCCATCTCAAGCTCTTCGATCAGATCGGCAAGGACTTGTCCCCTGGGATTTATGGAGTAATCTCCCCAGAGAGGATGCCTGTCGTTCAGATCTCCAAGCAAGAGATAGGGCCTCGGAAACCGTGCCACGACTCGGCGGAAGTCCCCTGCGTCGAAGTCAGCTGACGGTGGAATGTACGCAGAAATGATAGTATACCTCCTATCCAGGTGCAGCTGCACAGCCACTGCATGAAAGGAGGTATCTAAAGAGAAAGGAAAAACGGAGACATCATGCCGGGTGTAAACCGCGCATCCCCCAGCCCGGCCATCCCGCGGTGGTGGGGTCGCAAGACCCTTATACCCCGGGAGGGCGGGGAGGGGGAACGCGCCTAGGATGGTCTCCTGCAAAATGATAGCTAACGGGGAACGGTACGAGCCTCCGCAGCTCCTCCCAGTTGGCCCGGAGTCGACGGAAATTCCATTGAAGGAATATGCCCTCCTGGCCTAGCTCGGAGGAGACGCGGGGCCCCTTCTCGAACTGAAGACCCTCACGGGAATGGCCGTACGCTTCCCGGGCGCTGTCGCCTTCGAAGACTTATTGGGGGAGGTTGGCCTCGAAACCTTAGGCGGGCGTTGAGGATTCGGAGGCGGGGGGCCCTCTTTTCGAGGAACCACCGGTTCCGAGCCACTCGCTCCACTTCGGGGCGTGGGCGAAGGAGCCGAAGCTTCTTTGTTGCCGTATTCCTTTCGGGGGACAGCATTAGGAATCCCGGAAGATGGCCTAGCGGCCATCTTCAGGGGCGTTGCCTCCTGTGAGTCTAACGACTCGGTGGAGGCGCGTGGCCGTTTCGCCTTACGGGAAACAGTCACGCTGGGGGAAGAGGGGGGAGCCCTGGTTTTAGCCGGGGCTGGGTATGAACCCTTTTTGCCACCAGCTTTACCAGGGGAGCGCCCGGGTTGGGTAGAGCCCGCAGAAGGGCTCCGAATGGGCGCGGAAACAACCGTGCACGTTGGCCTGGATGGGCCAGGAGCAGACGGTACCTTTCTAACTATTGAGGCATATGACGTCCCAGGCAGAGCCGGGCGCACCAGGACCAAGTCCTTAGCCTTGCGGAATGAGAGTCGATCATGGGCCTGAACGGCCAGTATTTCTTTCTCAAGGAGATATTCACCACATAGCTTCGAAGAAGCGGGGTGCGGCTCTCCGCAATTGACAAACTTGGCCACACACAATTTGGACTTATCGTGTGCGACCTTGGAACAATTTACACAGACTTCGGGTGACCCCGACTTTGCACGTCTACAAGAGCGATTCGTATGGCCGAAGCGGTGACAGTAATAGCTCCACCGCGGCAGTGGCACGAATGCCTTCACGCGGTACCAACTGGCACGCACCGATTCAGGGAGCTTGTCACAGTCGAACGTGCCAAGAGTGTAGGGGTGGGTTTCGAGGCCCCTCTCTGTTTTCTCATCACACGTTCGATCTTGACCGCCCCATGGTCGGCGAGATCTAGGGTGATGTCCTTAATGGAGTAGTCAACGAGTTCCCTCGCATAAACTACTCCTTTCACAAAGTTCATGGTAGAGTGCGGCGTCACACTCACCGGGGTGCCATGAAGTGTCCGAAGAGCACTTATCTTGGCCGCCTCGGCGGGATTCGCCAGAAAGCTCCCGTCCGAGAAACGGGTCACCTTCGGCTCTCTACCAATTGCACTAGCTAATCCTCTCCTCTGATGGATCATGTTGCCCTTGGACAACATGCTGCCATCAGTGGAGCGAATAACGAGGAAGCTTTTGAAGCCAGCGGGCTCGAAAACGCCAGGTAACCTTTGAATGAGGGCCCCGATGTCATCGAGGCTCCGCCCTGTGAATTTTTGGTCTTAGTCAGGGGCTCCGCAACCGGGGGGGGGGGGGATGTACCGATCTTGGCTTGGTCGCTTGCCAGAGTGGCAGCAGACCCATCCGTCCCCGCAGCCCTCGCGGATGGAGAGGGGCCCCGAGTCTTCGTCTTTTTGGAGAGGAGTGCGGGGAATGAACCCGCTTCTCACCCCCGCCAGTAGAAGCCCCCATGCCAGATGGACCGGCCTCAGCTAGGTCATTCTCCGAAATGGAGAAGGTCCTGGTAGTCGTCGGTGCACCGGTCGGAGGAGATCCCTCCCCTCCTTGTACTGCTTCAGAAACAACAGCCGTTTGAGGAGGACCTTGCATAGAGGCGGATTGGGGTTCGGTGCTTGGCGACGAGCCCTGATTCCCCCCATGGAAGGCCCTACCGTCTGAGGCGGGGTTTCCTCAAGGACCATGGCTATCTCAGGGGCGGCCTCCAGTTGGCCATCCCCCTCCCAAGACACCGCAGGTCCCGTTGGCAGTATCGTCACTAGTCTTGTGTGGGGAGGCATGTGCCTTGACCCCGGCAAGGTTCAATATTCTTGCCAGCAGGTCTTTTGAGAGAAGCGCCTGAAGGGGCCTGGCTTCCCTCTCCCCCCTAAGGGGGTTTGCCCTCCTGAGCCGCTTCGATGTGGAGCGGCTGGCTAAGGGCTGCCTGCTGGCTTTCTTGGCAGTCCCCTTGGAAAGAACAGAGGGGACTGCCGCTGGTAAAAGGGAGGTACCCGAAAGCACCTCCAGAGAAGGGGGTGAGGAAGAGTCCCCTACAAACGTAGGCGTAGGAGAGGAGTAAGTCTCCTCTCCGGTTAAAGAATTATGAAGGGGCCCCTTCGACAGCGCAGGGGAGGACCTCTATTTTTTTGCTGGAGCTGCCCGAGGGCGGCTCCGTCGCTGTTTCAGGAGAAGTTGGGGGTTGGGTTTTTTTTTATTTTCATCATTGGGCATGGTGACCCTTTTTGTGCTACGCGACGCAATAGCTCGTCACCTCTTGCAGTTGCCCGCACTGCAAGAGGTGCTTACAAGCCTTGGCTCTGCCGCCATTTCAGACCACCCCTCCCGCCTGGTGGGCTGGCAGTCCATCGGCATGGCGGCTCCACCTAGAACACGGCGTAAAATCAAGGATAGACGGTAAAGTGAGGAAAATGGATGTGGGCAAGGTATGGGTGGGGATGAAGCAGGTTGTTAAAAACCAGCCACCCGACCGGAGCTCAGGGGTTAGGGAACATTGTCCCCCACCCCCTCAGCGGGAGGGTTGGCTGAGAGGAAGGTCAGCATCTACCCTGTGAAATTAGAGGCCGACCAGAGAAAGTTGTGGGAGAGGTTTTATGAAAAGCGAGGAAACAAGTGTTTTGAAGGAAGGAGAAGAGGGTAAGCTGGGGTCGGACGGGGTGCTGAGTCCCATCAGCACGGCGGCCAGGATGGCAAATCGCCGCGCCCCTTACGGGGACAGGCTGTCTGAAGGAAGAAGATGCTAAGCTGGGGTTGGACGGGGTGTTGACGGTCGAATCAGGTTATGTGTTGGAGTAGCAATTGTCGACCATGGTGTTAGATGCGCTTGGTAGTTGGCGACTAAATGGATGTGTGCCGGTGGATGCAACCAACACAGACCCTGGTATGGAAACCAGATCTGCAGAATGAATGTGTTCAATGCAATGGGATCGGATTGGTGACAAACCTTTTGGTCTATTTTATCTTACTCTTTAATCTCAATTCATTTTTTTTTGTCATATTATTCCAGTAATGGATACCTAAATGCTTGGGCATCGGGATCAAAATACTATTACAAACCCTACCATTAAAAAGAATACCCCAAACTATAAAAAATCTTTATTCGATACAATAAATTTTCAAAACAAAACGATCCATCTGAGAAAGTGCATGCGACCGATTTCATTTTTTGACCGGTATTAAGGTTTTTTGAAGAACATTTGCATCCGCGGGTTCGATCCTCTTGTAATAATGCTGCTTCGTCTCGACCACTTCAAAGCCAAATTTCTTATAAAATTCTAAAGCGCTGTCGTTATTTACTTGAACGTGACTGTTGGGGAGAAAACAAGCTAATAACTAGAAGGATGCAAACTAGAATTAAACACTTAAGAGAAGGCGTTAGTAATTTATTTCTTAACCTACTTTATCGAGCCCCGGGTTCTTTTTAATCGAACTCAGCAGCTCTCTGCAAGGCTCTGCCATATTTCTTTTCTTTATAGCGTCCATCTGGCGACTACCACCGAGGGCACAAGTTGCCGTAATTACTTCTCAGCCTAACACAAGGATATATTTAAAAAACAAAACCCAAACGAAAAAAAATCAGAAAACACACTCCAGCTTCTAGGGGAGGTCCCCCACCCACTGGCGCAAGAGGATGGGGCTAAGACTAGAGTCAAATAAAATGGAGGCCAGCCTCCTCCAAGAAATCAAAGAGTCAACAAGTCTGCAAGCAAGAATCTAACGGAGTACAAGGGATAAGCGGTAGCCCCCCCCCCTTTGACTATTTGTCGACACGCCTCTGCTCCCAAAGCTTCTACAACGCCCGGAGTATTGCGTTCGGCCTCTTTGGAGCACACTTCGTGTTACGCTGGAACCGTGCCAGTGTATACGGAGGGCTCAAAGTCCTAAGAGGGGGCCGTGTCCCCTCTGTTTGAAGTCAGCGGGGCTCTGCCAAGCGCTGCGTCTGTCTTCACGGCCGAGCTGGTGGCAATACACCACTCGGTACGGGAGATTACGCGACGTGCCCAGTTCCGAGATCGGATTTTGATTTATAGGGACTCACAAAGCGCCCTGAGTGCCCTCGAGGCAATGGATTCTCCGCATCTCCTGGTTCGCGATATCCGTGACGCCACGATTTTGGCGAGCCGTGTGGATATCGAGATTATCTTCTGCTGGGTTCATGGACATGTAGGAATTGCAGGGAATGAGTACGCCGATGAGGGCGCCAAAGAGTCCGCGAGGATGGACGACCAGACCAGCGTTTCACTCTTCCTCACACCGATTATATGGCAGGAATACGGGCAGCTCTCCTGGTTGTTTGAAGGTCGAGGGAAACTTAAAGTTGCGTGCCATTGCGCCGCGACTGTTCCCATGGACCTACCCCCCAATGCCGCGAAGGCTTCAGGTTGCTTTCTGTCGTCTCCGAATCGGACACACTCGTGGGACGCACCGCATTTGATGGAGCACTTGCCTGCGCCTTATTGCGACGACAGCGTTGTCCTCCAAACTGTTCGGCACATTCTTGTCCAATGTCCCGGTCTGGATCTTCGCGCACCGAGCGGGATCGCTACCGCTTGTCCCTTGTACTCGGAACAGATTCGTGCACACAGACTTGTGGACTATACGACTTTTTGGAGGAGGCTAGTCTCCTCCACTATATTTGACTGTTTGTTGTAGGTCGCATGTTCCTGCGCCGGGGGAAGGCGGGCCTACCCCCCGACGCCGGAGCCAGCTTCTTTGTTGCCTTTTTGCTTTGTTTTTCTTTTTTGTTGCGTTTTTTAACCATTTTTTAATCGGTTATTTATTTTTTTAATATAGCCTAGTAGTAGTCTGGTGAGTAGGGCGACTTATGGCCCAAGTAGGGAGTAGCCAGATGGGCCCCTAAATTAACCCCCCCCTCCCTCGTCCTGGTACCCGGACACGTAACGTGCGCGAAGATCGCCCAGGCTGGGTCTTTAAAAAAGAATGTACCGAACAGTTTGAGTGGCAACGCACTCGTAGAGCGCAATAAGGCGTAGGGAAACGCTCCATTAAATGGCGAGTGAGGCTAATTCGGAGAAGACACAGTGATCTAAAGCCACAGCGGCATTTGCGGGTAGGTCTGTTGTTATTATTATTATAATTGGCGCCTGTCTACTACGACAGACCAGTTAGCTAGCACTTCAACCCCTAAGGGCTACATCGTGCTGAATCGTGTCAGGACGTATTGGAGCATGTCTATCGGGTACTCTATGATGTACTAAATACATTACACAGCGAGTGAAAGTGACACAGACCGAAAATAAAATATAGGGCAAGCAGGCAACACCGAACACACACCCAACGTAAAATGAGGCACATAGGCCAAACTAGTCCTACATTTAAAATTAAATGTATGGTACGAAGACCACAATTATAGATGATGCGTGATGGAGTCACACATGTGCCAGATTTCTGAGGAAATGCCTGTTGCGGTTAAAAAGGAGAGAACTGCCGAGACAGCATCTTCATCGTCCCGAAGGACCCAGCGAATATTCAGAGGCTGACCGATTCCGCTGGCGCCAAAGTTGGCCACCCGGTCATCAACATACTCCGGGGCACTCAACAAGGAGGTGCTCAACTGTGAGAGGGACAATAGATCCATCGCAGAAAGGTGGTGGTTCGCCGTCAAGCAAAAACTTGTGTGTTAGGCGTGTGTGCCCTATGTGAAGCCTTGTGAGCAGGACCTCATTTTGGCGGGTCCTACGACACGAAGTAGCCCACACCGTCACACTATCCTTGATCGTCCTGAGTTTATTGGGCCAGATAGTGGCCCAGGCCAAATTCCATCATCTGCGCAGGAATGCATATAGGTAAGGGTAATAATCCCTGCTCGGTAGAGGACGGGGTATAATCTCGTTGGGATCCACAATGATCGCCTTAGCCGCATGATCAGCCAACCCCGAATCCCTGCATGGCTTGGCACCCAACAGAAAGTAACAAATCGACCGCCATCACGCAAAAGGTCCAGCCAGCGATGGATCTGTGTCACGATGGGATGAACAGAAATGTGGTCAAGGCACTCTGGGAGTCGGGATAGACAACAAATCGGCCAGTAGTATACCGTGTCAGAGAGGACAATGCAAAGAGGATCGCCAGCAGTTCCGCGGTATACGCCGAGGTCGCTGCAGGTAGTTTCTGCGATATAGATCTGTTCGGGAGAACTGCAGCGCAGCCAACTCCATCGCAACTCTTCGATCCATCAGTATATATTGGGGTGGTCTCACGGTGGGTGTCCGCATGGTCAATAAAAAGTGATCTCCTTATATCCACCGGGGTATCAGAAGAAACCTCCGCCATCACACTCCGACATAAACTTCTCAGGTGGAACAGAGTAACTCTACTTCATCACAAGCAGATCAGGCACCTGGAGGCTCTTAAGAAGCTGACGACTCCTGTATCCAAATGTTTTATGGAGGCGTGGGTGAGCAGGATAGATGTGATCAAAGCTTCGATTCTTAATCGCACGGTAAGCTGGGGTATCCGGCATAGCGAGTAAACGGCTGTACAACTGGAGACAAAGCTTGTCTTGTCTATCAGAGATGATTCCCCGCTCTCCGCATACAGACTCACCACCACCGGTGAGGTACGAAACGCCCCAGTTGCCAGACGGATACCCTGATGGTGGACGGTATCTAGCATCATGAGGGACGTTGCTGTCGCTGACCAAGATTTGGCATCCATAATCGAGTTGGGACCGCACCCTGGATCGATAAATCCGCAAAAGTGTCACTGTCTGCACCCCACGAGAGACGCGTCAAGCACTTCAAAAGGTCTAAGCTTTTTATGCATCTGGTTCGCAGAGACTGGAGGTGAGGTAGCCACGTGAGTTTCGAGTCAAATGTCATTCCCAGGAATTTCGTTTCCGGAACGTGCGGAATTTGGGTGAACCCATCCCTCACCAGGGTTAAGCTGAAAAATGTGCCTCGGATACGTGTAAAATGCATCGCTAGTATTCAATGGCGAAAAGGTGAAGCCATGTGTATTTGCCCATCGAACTGCTTTGTACCCTCCTGTCAGCAGCAGGAAGACGTGAGGAGCGAGTGAATATGGCGAAGTCGTCGACGTACAACGAACTCCCCACATACTGCGGTATGCAGGATGGGAGGCCATTGATGGCTAGGGCAAACAGAGCACAGCTAAGGACGCTCCCTTGCGGGACGCCCTGATGCTGTGGAACCGGATCAGAATGTTTGGTTCCAAATATCTATTGTCGGATAGAACTTTCAAAATGAGGTACCTGCACGTTCATCCCGTCTTGATGAACGTGTCGAACGTGGCTAACACATCTGTTGTGCTGCGACCTCGTCGGAAACCATATTGATCGGGATGGAACACGCCTTGCTCTTCTAAATGTCACACGACCAGCGTTGACCATCCGTTCCATAAGTTTACACATAGAACTCGTAAGTGCTATAGGGCGGATGTGCTCTGTCTTTACCAGGCTTCTGGAAAGGCAGCACAGTCGACATTCTCCAAACTGTCGAAAAGGAGTCCTCTATCCATATGCGGTTATACAAAAATAAAAGGAACTGCAGCAATACTGGAGGAAGGTGGCGAAGCAGGACGTACGAAATGATAAATTTACTGATTCTGCTTCCTGTTTAATGCGCTGAAAGGGTGCCCAAGAACTCCCCTTCGACACCTCGCTCAAAGCATGTCCAAAAGCATTTCCAAACTCTAGCGGGTCGGAGATTAAACCGTTAGAAGCCTGCAACGTCGGAGTACGATGGGCCATACGTGTGCCACGTATCTTAGAGATCCGACGCCATACCTTCGTCATCGGTGTCCTCTCTTTGAGGCTGGAGACGTATCGTTTCCATGAAGTTGCCTGAGATTTGTTCAAAAGGTAGTGAGCGCTAGCTCTCGCTCGACTAAGCGCAATCTTTTCTTCTCTAAGTTGCGTACGGTAATATCGGCGTGCTGCTACCTTTTTCTCGTCCGGTGCTGCTTGGAGTTCTCGGTTCCACTAAGGAACAGACCGAGTGCGCTGTATTCCGCTCGTTTTCGGGATACAAGTGTCTGCCGCAGCAACAAGCGTATCCACGATGTATTCCCTATCAGTAGTCGCCACAGCATAGTATATCGCCCAACCTGCCGGTTCGTAAATATACCGAGGTGTGGTTAGAAGAGGCGAGTTGTCTGCAATGGATAGAATGACTGGAAAGTGGTCGCTATTATATAAATCTTGGTTGACGGACCAGGAGATGTTAAGTGCCTCATCTGGAGATGATATAGACAGATCGATACAAGAAAGGGTACCTGTTGGTAGGTGGAAGTGAGTAGGATTATCGTTATTTAGTATTATAGAATCTCCAGTGTTAAGGAAGGACTCTACAATTCTGCCTCGTTGGTTCACGACAGCGTCTCTCTACACTATGTGTTGAGCATTAAAATCTCCAGGAAGGAGATACGGAGGTGGCAGTTGCGAAACCAGTTGATGTATTTGTTGAGCGCTAACTTTGTCATGCGGAGGGATATAATGTGGCAGATCGTGTATAATCTGTCCAGGTGGCATCGTACTGCAACAGCCTGCAAGTCCAAAGTCAGCTGGATCCTCACGTGACCAACAGCGCGCTTCACAAGTGTGCAAACTTCACCGTGGTCCAATCCATCTCTGCCGAGAGGGCCAACCTCGTGGTGGGTTTGGTAGGGCTGCTGGCATTCTGGTTTCCGGCAGACACATGACTGCCGCCTGTAAATCTGCAAGTAGCATTCTTAAATGAAAATAATTATTTCAATATCCACGTATATTCCAGTGTGATATCACGATTTCCATGGTCATGTTTTGCGCTTGCAATGTTTCGATTTTTTCTTATCAGGTGGGCGGCTATATTTGGGTAAAAGAATACTAGTGATGTTTACAGAAAGATTGGGTGGTTTCTGGCATTTGGGTTTTACAGGAGTAGCACCCAATGTGGGTGATATTGGAGATTGGCGTTTATTGCTAGATGTTCGCTTTGGAGAGGCACAAGTAGAACGTTCGGTTTTGCGTCGAACAGTGGTGTCAGTTTTAGGTTTTGGAGGTAGTGAGCATGCAGAATTCGCCGGTGGAGCAGGGTTCTTCGACGAATCGGAAGGGGTCTCACGAGACTTCGCTGCTTGCACAACAGACACAAAAGTTATGGTATTTAGGTACATTGAGGATACTCTATGTCGGGCTTCTTTAAAGGGTAGGTGTTCTTTGACCTTAACAGCCAATATTTCTTTTTCAATGAGGTATTTCTGACAAGTCGTGGCTGATGTGCTATGAGGTTGATTGCAATGAATACAGTTCAGAGGCAGGTGACATGTTTCAGTTTCATGATCCTCACCGCAGTGTTGACCACAGCGGCCACAGATGGCTTGATCACGTGTCCATATTGTTGGCATTTGTAACAACGGTGAGGAAGGGGCACGTACGGACGGACGGACATGCTCAGAGACCTGCGCGGATCCGAATACGAACAGGTTGAGTTCGAGTGTCAAATGTTAAAACCAACGTTGCAGTCAGTTCAAGGTCACCAGATGGCATGCGCCTCTTAATTCGGTGGACCTTAATCACAGCAAGGTATGATAGTCCGTCAACAATATCCTCTTCAGAATATCGCCGTAAGAGATCGCGGGTGATAACCCCTTGGGACTGGTTATGACGCTGGTGAATCGACACTTCTATTAGTTCCCGGACCAGTCCAGTCAGGCACTTCTTAGAGATGCAACCGGGTTCGCCTATCGCATCTCAGAGCTCTCTATCGACTTTAAATAAATCGAGTTTGCTTAGGTCAGCATTGTTGGTAGACTTCAAAGTATAAAATCGTGGGAAGTGCTCAGCTTCTCCAAACAGGTTGGCTGGGAAATTACGTCGTCGATCTAATCTATTGCTTCTTTCGTTTTTACGGTCGGTACCAGAGGCATAATCATCGCGATCAGGACGAGTCTGGTCTACACCACTCGGTCCTGGACCAGTCGATTGTTGACGACCCGTCTCCTCTTGGCCAGAGGAAGGCGTGCCGAGCGCGATGCTTCCGACATCCCTTGTGTCGGGAGCCCCATGCCTGGGGGGAGGGGGGTGATGAGGCCTCCATTCCCAACTATTTAACCAATAGTTGGGGCCACAGATTTATGTGTAGGGGCAATAACGGAGTCCATCCAAGATTTATCCGCCGAAGCCTTTCAGTATGGTTGAACCTTCCGGGGAGAGCTTATTCTACCCACTGACACAGCCTTCGGTTTCCTAAATGCCATTGCAATCGGGGTTCGGCACGGTCGTCACCCATTAGTCTGGCCCCTCCAGCATGATTGGATCTGCCTGGGGTAAAAGACAAAAGACCACCTGCTGACACAGCCTCCGACTTCATTTGGACACGCAAGCACCCACACCGCGTCAAGGTTGGGTGACATAGGGGTGGCGGGTAGGTCTATGGGAACAATCGCGGCGCGAGGGGCAGGCAACTTTCATTATGGCCGTCTCTCATATTCTTTGCCAGGCAGCCAAGAGGGGTGATCTGATTCATACCATGTAGTCAGTGTAAGGAAGAGTGAAACGCTGGTTTGGTCACACAGTCATTGCGGACTTTTTGGCGCCCTCATTTCCAGCAACCCAGCAGATAATCTCGACATCCGCCCGGCTCGCGGCAACCCTGGCGTCACGGATACCACGAACCAGGGAATGCAGTCATTACAATGCCCCATAAGCACCCAGGGAACTTTCTGAGTCGCTAAAGATCACAATTCGCTCTCAGAGTCGGGTACTAGGTGTTCTATCTCGTACCGAGCAGCGTGATTCAACCAGCAAGACCGAGAAGACAGACATAGCGCTGACTTCACACAGAGAGGGTACTGTGTGGAAACTGACTTCTTCCTAGGTGAGTCGTCGGTCGAAAACAAGACCAAGGAAACGGTGCGAATCCACCACTTCCAGCCAAAGCCCATTTAGAAACAAGCCTGGGCCATGGTGGTCCGTGGATGGCGGCAGAAGTGCACCACCTTAGTCTTGGCCAGAAAAAGCGAAGCCTGCGCGCTTCGGCAAAGCGAGAGACGCAGTTCAATGTCTGTTGGAGTCGGCACTCTACAGTTGACATCTGGGCAGCGCCAAAAGAGATCGAAAAGCAGCCCAAGTAGGGCGTAGCGAAAACATCTTCCGGCAGCACCGAGGTGATGCCGTTGATGGTCAGGGCAAAGAGTGAGACGCTTTGGACACCCCTTTCTCTCCCATTGGGCCAAGAGGGCTAACCCCCACCAGTAAGCGGAATCGACGATTTCGTAGGCGTTCAGAACTGAAAATTGGAAGGCGTCCCTCCTCCCCATGATACCGTATTGCTTGCGGTATCCTAGGCTTCCACCAGATCGAAAAACACTGTAGCTTATAGCTTTCTATGAAGGAAAGCCTCGCAGATAGCATTTTCTAGCTAGAGCAGAGATGTGATGTGGAATGGAAGTTACGAAAGCCGGACTGTAAAAGAGACAGGTGGCTTCCACTGAAAGTGAGAAATGTGTAAAAGATCCTCCTGCAGGCTTTAGGGGCAGGAGGGTTAACTTGGTGTGTTGGGACTGGGAGGGCAAACTGCATGTGGTGGTACTTGGAGGGTACACAAGCTTCCCAATGCCATGTGGAATCCGCTTGTGGATGCATAAAATAAGGAAAAGAAAGAGGGAGGCGCACAAAAAAAGGGTGGGAAGAGTGCATATGTTAAAACCGACCACCCCAACCGGAGACAAGATGGAAGAATGCACCAGCACCCTCCCCTCCCAGACATGACCAGGAATGAATGGACGAAAGCAGGTTGGCGATTAGACTGGGGTATTAGCCTCTGTCCAAGAAAATAAGAGTGAAAAAAGAAAAGTTAAATTGAAATGTCCAGAAGCAATAAAACCCAGATAGTTTTTATCTAGTTTGAGACTGAGGGGCATTGGGGTCAGAAGGGTATGCTGCTCCTCTAGATGCAAGGTGTAATAGTCTATATCTGAGAAAAGATACCCAAATGGGGAAAGCTGAGTTCAATCCCGCCTAATGTTCAGGCGAAGCGAATCTGACAGCGAAAGAACTTCCCAAGTGTATACTGGGGTAATCCTGTCAGTTGTGCTATGAGAGCCAACTCAATTGGGACACTGTGAAGCTTTGTTACATGCCCAGTAGGGTGTCCCAAGAAACTGAAGTGAATCGGATACACTCCAGCACATGTTGCCCTTGATTTCTCTTGTGACAAATTCAAACAGGAAAATTTTCAGCTTCCTTTCTAGTCTTTTACTGGTCGCGCATTTCGTTGTTTAGTTTGTGCTCAGCATCAGAGAGTGAAGTTGTACAAGGGTAACAAGAGCAACAAGGAAAGAAAGTACCCTACAAGACCTTACAGTCCATTCCATGAGGGTACCGTTGGACTAGCAGTCGAGCGGGCACATCTCTGCTCAAATACTTTACATCCTTAAACGGCCACTTTTCAAAACCCTGTCTAGTCTTGACTTGAACTGGTCAACAGATTCACTGTTGACAACTTCCACTGGAAGTGCGTTCCAACTACCGCAGATACTGTACATGAAAAGTTTTCCACACAGATCGCGGTTGTAACGGTTCAGTTCAAGTTTAAAGCCGTGATTTCTTGTTCTGCTCTCAACAAGTGCGAAAATATCCCTGCAGACATCATTGTTGAAGCCTCGAAGTATTTTGAAAACTTCGATGAGCTGACCACGCAGTCTACGGGTTTCCAATGAGAACAGATCTAATTCCCTTAATCTAACTTCATAACTTTTATGTCTGATAGAGGGAATCAGTTTGGTTGCCCTGGCTTGCCTGCGTTCCAATCTTGCGATGTCCTTTTGAAATGAAGGACTCCAAAATTGTACAGCATATTCCAGGTGCGGTCGGACAAGTGAGTTGTACAGACACAGTACAATCTCCTTGTTCCGATATCCAAACTGGTGCTTTATGTATCCTAGCATCCTTTGGGTCCTTTTCTCCACCTCAATGCACGGTTTCGAGAACTTTAGGTCACTAGTGATTGTTACACCCAAGTCCTTCTCAGTGTTGGTGGATTCAAGAGCAGTGCCCTTAAGGATATACTGAGAATGGGGATTTCGGTGGCCGATATGCATCACTTTGCATTTGTTCACGTTAAAACGCATTTGCCACGTGTCCGACCACTCCTCAATCTTTCCAAGATCTTCCTGAAGGCGGGCAGTATTTCCATCGTTTGCAACGTTCATACAAAGTTTGGTATCGTCGGCAAATTTAGAAATCTTGGCAACCATGTCACCGTCCATGTCGTTGACTTAGATGATAAATAGTAGTGGTCCCAGGACAGAACCTTAAGGCACCCACTCAGAAGCCTGTCCATTCAACACCACCCGTTGCCGCCTGCCACTTAGCCAGTTCTCTATCCAGCCAGCTACTTTTCCGTCTATGCCCAGCGCTCGCACTTTCCGGAGAAGGCGGCGGTGTGGTACCTTATCAAAGGCGTTCTGAAAGTCTAAGCCTTGTCCCGATCGTGCTCAGTGAAGACGAAGTGGAAGAATTCCACAAGGTTCGTCAAGCATGACCGTTGCCTTCGGAAGCCGTGCTGGAAACTCCTCAGTAGCAGGTTTGACTCTAAATGCGACGTCATTTTGTCCATCATGATGCTTTCCATGAGTTTACCGACTATCAAAGTCACACTGATAGGTCGGTAGTTCGTCGGTATTCTGGTCTCTTTTTTGTGTTTCCAGGTCTAACGAGATGGCGTGCAAAACACGATCTAAGGACGTTGTATGGCTATTGGAGAAGTCCCCACATAGTCATTCCCGGGGAATCGTCTTCCGTATAGAGCGAGGTTCTGCAGGTCTTTCTGTTCCACCACAAGATCCAGAAGGAGTTTCTTCTTGCTGTAACAGCTTCTACCGCTAAGAAGGTCTTGGAAGTGTGGCGACTTGCGAACATTCCGACGTCGGATGTGTCGTGGGTGAAGAAGATGATCCTCAAACTGTACGAGGAGTACGGCGCCTTGGCGAAATCTAAGTCACGGAAGAAATGAAGAGATGCATCTTCAAAGAGAGCCACAAAGACATGTTCGACATCGCACATTCCAAGTCAATGGACGCGAAGATCACCGAGGAAGACAAGATGTTCTTGGAGGCTCAGAAGGAGGACCGACAGAGCTGCTCGATGGCTGGCGTGGACGAGAACCTGAAGCGAGCGACTGAAGAGACAAAGGATGGAGGAGATGAAGAAGAAGGAATCGGCTGTTTCAACGTCCCCTCTTGCTCGTGACGTGGCTTGGGAGTCTTCTACTTCATCCTCATCGCCCAACGAAGACACCAATGACGAATCAAAGTTCCGACACCAGCTAAATCTCCACGCATTGGGACGGCAAGTTGTTACCCAGTCTGGCGGACGGAAGGTCATTGGAGGGGAGGGTGGCCGACTTGGTGTCCGGGGAGGATACAGAGGAACTTCTGGGTGTTCTTGTGTCTGCAGACGGGACAGAACAAGCTGTTGCAGAAACCGTCTTGAAGCTGGTGCGGAAAAGCAGCTTGGGGGGCACCATCATTGTAATGGCATTTGACACAACAGCGGCCAACATGGGGATGGTTCAAGGAGCGTGTATCAGGATTGAACGTGCACTGGAGAAGCCCTTGGTGTGATTGGCATGTGGCCACCACATCTGGCCATGACATCTCCCTTTTCAAGAGGCTCCAGAATCGCTGGCCTTTCATTGACCAGAGCCGACCATAGCTCCCGACACCAACTGCTCTGTCATATGACTAAGAAGCTCACCGCCTTGATATGGTCTGTCACTTGAAACGTCTGCATGACCTTGGGAATAATCCACGCAAAGACTACAAAGAGATCATCCTGCTCAGAGTGGCCTACCTCAGAGGAGGAGTCCATACATCCTTCCATTCTCCTGGCACTTACCACATGGCCAAGGCCATCTACACTGTAAAGATCATGCTCTTCCATGACCAGATGGAGATGAGAAGGCGGGAGTTGGCGGGGATCCGTCGAGTTGCGTTCTTTGTGACCATGGTCTACGTGAGGTACTGGAATGAGGCAATGATTTCGTCCTATGCAGCCAAGAACGACCTGGACTTCATCACTGACGTGAAGAGGATCTGTGATGATGGGGTTGCATCGGTTGCGAAACGTGTGATGCGGCGCTATCTCTGGTACCTTTCCGAGGATCTAATCGGACTAGTCATCTTCGATGACCGCATCAGCCCGGAACAGAAGTTGAGATGGTAGAGGGGATGAAGTTATCTTCGATGACCAAGAATCCACAGTGCCCTGAGTTGAAAATACCAATTAATCTCTACAGGCTGCTTTACGCCTTCTGCTCAGTGCGGTCAATGCAGCTCTTCAAAAGTCTCCTAGGAGGCCAGCAACCGACCTTCCTTGAGCTGAGCCTTGAAACGTGGAACACAGATTCATGTTTCAAGTGCATGCAGAAGCGGGCTGGTGTTCTGAAGGTCACAAATTACCTCACGGAACAAGGAATAGCCATCATTCAAGTTTTTTTTGGCAACCGGACAAAGGACGAATGGCAAACCCAGTTCCTCTTGAAGCTTGCCAGCCTCCACACCAAAGCTGTCCCGAAAAAAACGAAGGTGGAACTCAAGAAGGTGTTGGGAGTAGGAATAAGAGAAACTCTTTGTTTTCCGCAGGAAATCAGAAGCCCATGCATCGGTTACATTATTGATAAAAATTCAGTCTTGTGACGTAATTGTTGATATATTGATAGAAATTTGGGTTGAATCTTAGAAGAGCTATCAAAACATTAGTTTTGCGTGACCATTAAATATTGCCCAACTTTCATGAAAGTTTGGTGGAATCACTTTGATTTGACAAGGAATCAGAGCAGCATGTGCTGGACTTAATATCCTTAATTTGATGTACTACTAATACAAGCCTGGGACATCCTAATGCCCAGTCATGGTAGGTGGGCGTACAATTAATGTAGAACCACACAAATCTACATGTGCAACCCATTGGCCAAAATTGGTAACAATTGAAACATCTGGGAAACTTAAAATAATGAGTAACAGGAATGCAGAGGTACCAGGCTTTGAAATGGAGCAAAAGTTCTTGATGTTCTAAAGTCTTTATTGTCAGTGTTCACTTGAGTTGATAAGGCAGGTTGAGTGGCTCTAAAAACATTAGTAACACTGAGCTCTATACATCTTTGAGATGTAACAGACTGTCTTGTCTGCCTCTGAAGACATATTCCAGACAGCATTGTGCTGGGTGAGGAAACAGAGCTATACCAGAATCTAAACCTAGCTGAGTGGAAACTGCTTCAATTACAGCTAAGATGAGGCAAATAAGGTGTAGTAAATCACTGGTTGGAGCCCTCATTTAGGGCTGTAATATGTTGTAGATCTCCCAATGAGAAATTAAAGGCCTCAAAATGAGTGAGCAGATCATTGGTAAAACCCTACCCGATTATTTTTTATTCACTACAAGATTCAAAGCATCATTCAAATAAAAAATGTTAACCTTAGAAAAGGTGGTATCAGAATCAGATTTTACTCCTAGGAAATGAGAATAATCAAACCCAGGAAGGCTCACTTCATTGGTATAAAGATCCAGACATCTGACTGAACCAAATAGGTCTAGAACACTTATGACAAGAACCCTTTTTGAAAGGGGGATTACCACAAAGGAGTAGCCTGAGAATAGGATTTCTCTTTCTCAAAACTTAAAGCTAAATACCAACAAGGGAATAACCCCCAGGAAATATGTAAGGCAAGATCTGAATAGAAAGCGGGGGTGAAAGAGGAAATGAAAATAGGCGGAAAATATATAGCAGCAGACCTTCCTACATGCCTTGGGGCTAGGAGGATACACAGCTACAGGTACTGGTGCCAGGAAGGCACACAATCATCTAGATGGAAGCTCCAGCATGGTTTCCATGCAACATTTGACGCCTCCTTGTGGAGCCACAGAAGAGGATTTTGATACCATTTCACCATAAATAGATTCATGCTCTCCCTCATTCCCCCCCCCTCCCCCACAGATGCCTAAAAGGGCCTGGCACTACTGCAACTCCTGAATCTGTCGTGACCAGTATATCCTTTCACAGACCAGATACAGTTTCAACAAGCCCCCCCAATCCCCCAGAAACATAACATTCCTAATGGGCTGTCCAAATTAACCGATGTGAGGTGAACTGAGATCAGTGATGGCATTCCTCCTAGAACTGGCAGACTACTAAGGATTATAGAGTGCCCCGACTCCACCTTCACCAAAGAACAAAAAAGGTAACAAATACAAACAGGGTTATCACCACAAGTCAGCCCAAAGGGAGATGAGAGGAAGTGAACAAGGGATAAATAGAGAGAAAAAGTGAAGGTAGAGTGGGAAGTAAGTGGGCATATACAAAGAATATATAAAACACTAAGAAAATTATATAATGAATAAGCAATATAAATTAAGGAATAGAAGGAATGGGAAATAGCAAAAGTCAACTTCATCACCCACACTGAAGCGGGCGTGCTTCCTCCCCCTACTTAGTCTTTTGTGCATACCATAAAAGGTGACTGAACTGGAATATGGGCTGTGCAGCCAAAGGTTTTGTTCTTGCAAGTGCAATAGGCAATGGCATTAATGGGGGAGGGGGTGTTACAGACCTCGTCTAGTCATTTTATTGGTATTGATGCATGGCAAGCTATCTTATGGGAGGACTACTTCAAAAGTCAATTTTAAAAAGAAGAATTTTTGAAGAAAACTCTAATGATGTGACCAAGTTTCACATTTCCACCAAAAGTAGAAATAAAGAAAAAATAAAATTCAATCTTTCCATTGAGAGACAAATACTCACAGAAATATTGCATGGAAATTTCCATCCTTTTCTACAAAATTCAAAACATGATGTAGCATTTTGGTACCAATTCCAAGTCGCCTATATGGTGCAAGACAACCCAGGGTCATTATATAGAGTCGCCTGTGACCATCAGAGACATCAATCCGACAGCACACACCTCCAACAACCATATCATTATAATAAGCTGTAAGGGAACAAAAGACCATCAATATTACCCATTTTAATTAAAAGGTATTAATATAAAAAGTTATAATTTTGTTTCTAAATTTTGGGGTTATTTGGAGGTGCAATATAACTAATGCAAGTGAAACAAAGACACTAATGCATTCATTCTTTCTCAAAATAACCACAATCATAGGGAATAGTTCATATTGAAGCTTGAATGTAAGACATAAAAATGAGTAATTACCTAATTTGGCAAGTTCTCCAGCTTCTAATACATCTTTGTAGAATTTGTCATTGTAGCTAACAGGAAAGACAACCTGATTTAAAAGTTTGAGCTGTTTAATATTATGAGATGTAACATCTCCAAGCTCAATTTTACCTCTGGAAAGAACAATTTGGAATTAAAAAGAGTAAATCATTAAAAGGCATATATATACTAAACCAGCTTTATTTTTTTTTAGCTTCACAGGTCAATGATAAGTACAATAGACCACAGCAAGCTGTCAAGAAAACACCATATACATAATGGAGTCCTGATGGCTTAAACTTCCTCTCCCAACACTAGAAGCTCACCTGAGCATCACAACATCTACAATGCTACATCATAAGACTGCTGGCTATAACAGAACCTAATGACTGTCTTACTTTCAAAATCCTCTTATACCCTGTAATATATCTATTATCAGTTAGGTTATAACAACTATTATTTAGAACACTCACCGAGGATGATGTGGTGCATCAGATGTGGTAGTAATTGACATAAGTTATTAGTAGGGGTTAGTAAATAGAATAATGTAATATGTAATTTAAGCTACGATAGGAAACAGTAGGCTAGATGTGTCTATAGCTTTTTCTTAAGTAGGCTGTAATCTTCATAGAGTGGGTGACGGGCGTGGACTGACTGGTTATTACTACTACAGGACCTTAAGAGGTCACCTAGTATTGAAGTATCAACAACAAGACTATAGTAAGCCGCAATAATAGATTATGTCATTAAATCCCACTACCCTTAGAACATAAACAAAACTTATAGATTTAGCCTATCTACACGTTTCTTCACTCTAGAAGACCTGCGCACATTAGCTGAAGTAGAACCAATAACCTGCAGTGAAGAGTCTACCACAGGAGAGACAGGAGTAGGAGGCAAAATAGGACGAACTGGAGAAGTAGGAGAAAAAGGTTGTAACAGAGGAGCCCCTGTGGTTCTAGGAATAACCTGATCTTGGTGCCTTTTTACAACATCTCCTGTGGGTACACTACACCTATAAGATAAAAGACTAGTCTGCTCCTGTACCTCAGCAGGTATCCACTTAGGACCACCCTCACTGAAAATGATGGTGGTAGGGATAGGTTTCTAGTAGACTTAGAGTGGTTAGCTTTCTGACACTCCTGCCTATGGGCCACTCTAGCAAATAGTGGTTCTGTAGGCCACAACAAATCTAATCTAGACCTTAAGTGTCAACCAAACATCAACTCAGCTGGGAAAACTCCAGTAGCTAATAGAGTACAAGAAACAAAGTGAACAGGCCGCTCTATACCATCTATCAGGTGGCATAGAACAGCTCCGATTCCATAAACACTGATGTCTGCAACCACTACAATAGGTTTCTGTGGGTCAAAATGCACTAGCACTTTAGAAGATAGAAGCTGCTTGAATGTAACAAAAGCAGTTGTTTGTGCTTTTCCCCAAGACCAAGGTACACCTGCTCTTAATAAGCTGTTAAGAGGCTCCAGGATAGAAGCTGCCTTAGGAATGAACCTCCTATAAAAGTTAAGCAAACCTAAGTATGATTTTAGCTGAGTCACATTAGTAGGAATAGGGGCATCTCCAATAGCTTGAACTTTGTCAGAGTGGGGTGAACACTTTGAGCATCAATACAATAACCCAGATACAGTAGGAACACCAATAGCATACTTCTTCAAACAGCAGTTTTTAGTATCTTTAGTACAGATCTAAGTCTCTGATCATGCTCATGTTTAGATGAACCACATAAGAGCACATCATCCAAGTAGCAAACAACACCTGTAAGATCCCTTAATAAATCTTCCATTGCTCATTGAAAAATACCAGGTACGGGTGAAACTCCAAAAGACAACCTATGATATTTAAATAGCCCACGATGTGTGTTAATCACTTATACTGTTGCGATGCATCATCAAGGCATAATTGGGCATATGCCTGAGACATATCTAGTTTAGTAAATAGCTTACCACCTGAGAGACTGCTAAACAGATCCTCGATCTTAGGAATGGGGTAGGTATCCTGCCTAGCGGCTCTCTTTACTGTAAGCCGATAGTCTCCACAAATCCTGACTGATCCATTTGCCTTCCATACGGGTACCACTGGAGCAGCCCAGGGAGAATGCGGTATAGGGGAAATTATACCTTCTTCTACGAATCTATCCAATTCTCTTTCTACTTTAGCTCTTAGTGTATAGGGAACTGTCCTGGCTTTACAGAATTTAGGAGGGATATTTGGATCTAATTCAATAGGGAATATTTTAACTTTAAGGCAACCCAAACCAGGAGAAAATAAATCTGGGAATCCTTTTACTAGATCAGCTTCAGTATATGATACACTATTCATATCTGAGAGCTTCCGATTATTTAGGTGAAGGAAATTAATTAAATCTCTTCCTAAAAGACATGGGCCTGATCCTTCAACAATAACAATAGTTGCTTGACAAGAATTAGTAGAATCAAGTCTAGCAGAGACAGAAATTTCACCTGCTACATTGAGGGGAATACCACCATAAGTCTTAAGGTGTATAGAAGGATGAAGAACAGGTCTTTCACTTTCAATAGGCCATAGATTAGAGAAAGTGTCCTCAGAAATAAGAGAACATGCATCACCTGTATCTAATTCCATAGTTACACAGACATTATTTAGAAATAATGTGACATTAAGAGGATTACCTTTAGTAGGAGTAACATTAAAGACATAGTCATAGCTAGAATCTACCTCAGTGACTTTAGCCTTGTCCAGTTTATGGACACAATCATTCCCTTTAAATTTACGCCTTGCACATTTTTGCACATAGGTTTAATATGCCCGTCTGATTACAAGCAAAGCAAGCAGCATCCTTGAATGGGCACTCCCATTTCCAGTTTAATTTACTACAACCAGAACAAGGTGTCTTAGGTTTTAAGGTAGCATCTGCCACCCCAGCTTTAGGCTGAGTAGGCTTATGCTTGAAGGTAGGGCTTTGTTTATGCATTTTGTTTATAGCAGTGTCCCATAGCTTGTGCATCTCTGAAAGCTGCTTCTCTAGCACTAGCTATTTCTACAGCTCTGCCAGCAAAATGTGCTGTGTAGACTCATTAGATAGGCCCATATACATATTAGAATTATCTTGGGTTTGTAATGTTCCTTCAGAACTTTAATAATATCATGATATTTACAAGTCCCTGGCTCCTTTGGTGATAACAAACCCTTAGCTAAGGCAAAAACTTTAGGTCCAGCCAATGTAAGAAAGGCTGGTACCTTCTTCTCCTCTGGGATAGTTAGCTAGAAAATAGAGTTCGACTCTACTAATATATGTCTCAAAATCTTCAACTCCAGCATCAAAACTATCATTAGAACCTATAAGAGACATTGTATTGCAAAAAATAACCTACGAAAAATATAAATCTACACACAGAAAATAGGAATAAGGGATAATTTAACCCAGTGATAATAGGAAAAACACAAATCCTCAATCCTCGTCGGTATGTAATATATCTATTATCAGTTAGGTTATAACAACTATTATTTAGAAAACACACTGAGGATGATGTGGTGCATCAGATGTGGTAGTAATTGACACAATAAGTTATTAGTAGGGGTTAGTAAATAGAATAATGTAATATGTAATTTAGGCTATGATAGGAAACAGTAGGCTAGAGTTCTTGTGTCTAAAGCTTTTTCTTAAGTAGGTCATTATCTTGATAGAGTGGGTGATGGGCGTGGACTGACTCGTTATTTCTACAGGACCTCAAGAGGTAACCTAGTATTGAAGCATCAACAACAAGACTCTAGCAAAATGCAATAATAGGTCACATTGTGGTGGAGCGAATGTGAGTGTGTGTAAAAGGGCCATTCTCCCACCCCTTTTCTCAGTACCCTCTCCCTCCCTCTGTAAGAATGTGTGTGTGAGTGGGAATGAGGTTTTTTTTTATATTTTCTCTTTGTATATATATGTATTTGATTTCATGTATTAATTGTTTTCTCTTTCTCAGATTGTACTTTGCTTAAGATAATCTTTTATCAAAATTGTACTTTGTTTATAATATTCTTTTAGCAAAGCACCATATTCTGGAAAGAGGTAAGCTAGTCGATAAATTTACTCGGGTAATGCCCACTTATTAGTTTCCCTTCCATGTATAAATAAAGGGGTCATAAAAGGAGGATATATCTCTTCTACAGAGAGTGGAAGTGTGGACTGATAGCAAGAGGAGTTCTCTAGACGAGTGCTCCGCCCAGCCCTGAGACGGAGGGCTTTCGTGCCTCTCTAACCACCTGAACCGCCATACCCGCCTTCGTCGACAATCCTGCCTCCTTCTAAGTTAGCCTACTACCACCCACCTCCAGCACACAAGTGATAGCGCGTGCCCCCTTTTCGTTCGGTTGTTGTTGTATTTTTTTTATGTTTTGTGTAGATATATAAGTAAATTGTTGTATTCGCCGGTTATAAAATTCTCTTTGGGTATCGTATTTGGATTGGGGAATTTAGCCTCATTTTGAAGTGTGCACACTTCCCTTGTAAATATAAAATTGTTGTAAATATAAGCTGTAATTATCATTGTACTTTTTTTCTGTTAATAAAGAACTGTACATACAATCCGTTTCATTCTCCTTCGATTTCTCACGTCCGGATTAGTATAGGAAGCGGGTTGGATCGATTGGGGTTAGTCTAAATTTTTCGGCCCGCTACAACATTATTACATACCCTCTTCACAACTGACAAACTGGGGTACAACAAACACCACATCAATCAATTAAACATCCTAATTGCCTAGAACACCTACAGTGATTTGTGTCACATTGGAAACAGGAATAACTTTCGAACAACAGTTCTAAAATACTCAAAAACAAAGATGAAATTAACATACACAGGAGGTGCTAGGTAAATTTGTTCTGGGAAAATTAGGTCTTGAAATTTAAAAGAGTTAATATCCTAAATACTTGAAAAAAAAAACTTATAAACGGAAGAACACTAAAAAAATGATAATTATTAAAGAATAACTCAAAACTAAAGGATTAGGAACAATTAAAACACAATTATATCATAAGCTTTTATTAAAAGTACTTGAAAAAATAAGAAAATTTGGTCTTATACAAAGCTTGAAAAATAAACTTATTATTTAAGATTATAAGAAATTGCTTTAAAAATGCTAATTTGTTATCTTTATTGTAAGATTGTACAAGTTTTAATAACTTTTCATCTATTTTCTCATACTTCCTTTTCTTTTGTGAATTATCTCTTTGAATGTGAATAATTTTCATTTGCGAGAGTTCTTTCATTCGAAGAGCATCAATGAGCTTCCAAATATTAGGATGCTTGTAGGTAACCGATGCTCTCAAAGTGGAGTGGAAGCCTTCTAAAGCATTATTTGTTCTGGGCAATCCATGGATCTCTCGGTGGCGGACATTCCAAACATTAATAGGATACAAAGGCTCTTCTCGCCTACCACATCTTCCTTTTTGGGGGCAATGTATGTCAACTCAAAGTAGCTTATAAATGCTATTGGCACTAATTCATCCTCACATAAATCTTCATAGGCAATAATATCTTCAGGTGGTAAAAAAGCCAAAGCACAGAACATTTTTATCTTAGTCGCAAAGTTGCCATCAGTACTGAATTGGACCTTAAATCCCATTTTCTCAAACATTCTGACAAAAATGGAATAGACAAGCCACGCTGTTGGCACCAGAAAAGTTACGACTGTAACTATTTCAAAATCAATCATTGCTTCTTGTGGGTTTCATATTTGGTACCAATTTTATTAGTTCATTAAACAAATTGTCATACATTGCTTCAGTCTTGTCAGGCAAAAAAGCAAAAGCACAAGGAAATAATTTACTGTTCAAAACAGTATGAATAGTGAACAACTGATACCATATAGATGGAATTGATTTAAAAGTGCCATCCATTCCTAAATATGGAAGTTGTTAATCAGATACATTCCTCGGTATCTAGCATTAAAAGCAAATAAAGGCATTATAAGAGACAAAATTTTCTGGTGACCCTCACAGGAACCACATTCTGGCAATCCACATTCACATTATCATGCAATATATCAGGCACTCACTTAACTAAGCCTGTATGGCTTATTACATATTATTACATACACACACTTCTTAGCACATTAAAGAGAAGACAAAGCACACCTCACCACAGGATGCCCCTCAGAGCACCTTAATTCACCACTCACATCCTCAAATAAAGGTTATGCTCATCAAGCACCAGTTCAATGTCTTAGAACCCAATTTATTCATAGTATGCATAACCCAAGCCTTTATACGCAAAATCCTTACCAGCCTACATTAAATCTACACAACTCCAAGAACATACTATACACAGATACTCCAGGATATCCAACCTCCTCATAACCAGGCAACCATTACCCACATAACATTCAATCTCCAGCTACAAACAGTCTCAACACCATTACATCAACTCAGAAGAAACATCCCTTCCACATCACACACACGTTGCCTTAAGTAGCAACTGGAGCAGCGAGCAGCAAAAACTAAATATATACAAATATTGCAACACCAGACCATTCAACAGATTCAGATGCCTAATACAAGTACAACTAAGGCAAAACCTAAAGATACATGGAGTGGTGCATCCATGGGAGAACCCCATTAAGTCAGCAGAGTTCATTGAGGATTGCAGCCTAAAAGTGGACCTTAGAAAGTAGTAACAAGTAAAAATCTACTCTATATTAAACTTTAAGTCTGAAATTTTCATATATTGTTTTTGCTTAATGAAAACCTGTAGTCACTTTCATAGTAAAGAATGGAATACTCATAACATCTAGTTCAACAACTATTTAGTCCATTTAAAAATAGTGAAATACCTAATTCTTTGCTTTTATCCCCATTTATGCCAAAGTTCAATATCTTTCTTTTTTTTTGTAATAAACAAAGCTCCTCTACAAGTTAGATTTCATAAAAGAAATTAGTTAAATATACAATATATCCACCATTATCATTACAACCTCCAAGCAGATTTTGTGCCCATTAGCAGGTATCAATGCCATAATATGAAAAAAAAGAAAAGAAAAGAAAAAAAGAGACTCGGGGAAAGCACCTTTATTCCCTCCAGATACTGAATAACCAGTTCAGTCAACACATCTATCCACTCAAAGGATTTCTTAGTTACACCAATCTGGGTATATGCATCTTTGTATACAAGTCTCCAGCAAGCATAAATTGAGTGTTGCTGGTATTTGAGGTCTATCCAAGGAATTGCTTTAGGGTGATTTTCCGGTGATGACAATGATATGTTTACACCAATTAAGCTTGTTCTTAAAGTAGTGGGGGGGGGGGATGAAATCCATGTAGGTGTCAGGTTGGCAGTCCACAAAAGAATAGGGTTCCACTTTCCATTAGCATGTGAATAACCAGTATTTTTATGCTCTGGCCACAATTCTCTCTCTTTTGAATGGTGATGGCATGATCATTGACTGCACTACCAATGATGTCAAAACACCTTCTGGTATATATTCAAAGTGCTGTCCCGGGAGCATGATGGTCACCACCTTTAGTTGTTGACACCGGACCTCGAGTCTAGGCCAATACCTCATTTTCCAGCTCCAACCCTGCCCAAGAATATATATATATATATTTTTTTACTCAATCCCAACAAAAAGTATGGCAGATAAATATCATGGTAACACGTGAAAAAAGTGAAGGATGCCTAGCACAATACATCAAATCCTTTCCCTTTAATCTTCTAAATTGTCCATTCTTAGGAGACATGGAGACAATCCTCAAATCCTTAAGGTAGAGCAAGAGTATCATCTTCAACTGCTTAAGGTTCTGAACTGGATGAAACTTTCTTAAAATGAACCCTACATAGTATTGAACCTGGAACTACCTGCCTTGACCATGTGGGCCATTTCCCACCATAGGGTACCGTTAGCTAACTACTTAACATTTTTTTTCTAACTAGTCTCAATGTGAGGTTAAAAAAATATAAAAAGTAACCAGCAAGGCTCGTGGCAATTGTTCCATTGGAGTACAAGATTTAATAAAGTGGAAGCAATGGACCTTGGTGAATTTGAAAGAAGAAAGATTTTGGTGTGAGTTAGACCTATTCAAAATGTCACATGTTGCAAACACTTTTGGGCCACATGTTCCACTAAAAAAGTAAAAGATTTGCGCCAAATTTTATTGTAATCGAACATTGCTTAGGGTTCCCCCATGAAGCAACAATTTTTCAAAAACAAACAAAAAAGGAAACAAAAATTTAGCAAATATGAAAAAAGAAGTTCTAATATATTTCCTTTCACATGCAGAGAAGTCCAAATAGAAAGACATCACTGAAAACTGAAACAAGACAAAAAAACAGTTCCGAAAGGACCTCCTTGCTTTATTTGGAGTCTGATCGCTCGAGTTTCAGTAGGGGTGCCTTGTAGGTCATGGGGCACTCCCTCCTTTCCTTGGCCACCACTTTCAGAAGGAACTGCTTCTGAGCTTTTTCTCAGGTGATGGCCACATTGAAGGAGGTTATCAGGGTCACTCCCCATTTTTCAATGTCATTGACCACCTTCACCTGGTCAATCGCCCTCTTCATCTTGCAGAAGAGAGCATCCCCCTCCTAACTGGCAGGGCTCTTAGCCAAGAGTATGGCCAGTTCCTCTCCTTGTCCTGGGAGCAGGAGATCCAGCGCCTTTCTCAAACGGGAACTGATGAAGCCTGGAAGAGGCTTGTTGGGATTGAAGGCCTTTCTGTCCCTCCCTCTCTCTCTTCTGGACCATTGAGGCCTTTTCTTCCTTTGTAACCCTTTGGTCGAAGAGAGAGAGAGAGAGAGAGAGAGAGGCACCAAGTCTTCTGACACGTAGCAGAGATGGCGCTTGAATGCCTTTCAGGCCACTTTAGCAACATGCTTATTGGGGATTCCTCTGCAAAGTTCCCTCATGAAAAGGAGATCGTTGTAGTGGAGCATGGGAAGGAACCATGGCCTCGTTCCACAGAATGGCACATAAAGGAGGGACACCTGTTCCATGCTTGAAATTCGTGAGAGGTCAGCTGAAACCGAGACCTGAAGAGGAAAATCTTGAGAGTGTAGATTTCTTTTGACATCCATCTTGCTTGATGAAACACTCCTGTTGCCCTCATCTTGAAAGTTGTCCCAATATCGCCTACTAGCAAGATGTAGGAGAGAACCAAGAGCTCCTTGTAGTCATCTTTGGATGGCTTTCTTGTTCAATGGCACTCTTCAACTCACTCAAAGCTGTCTCCCTTGCATCAGACAGCTCGCCTGTCAGGAGAGGAAGGAGGCTTTCTTAATCCATGGAGGATGTCCAAGATTTCTGGTTGAGGAAGTCCTGCTGGTCCCAGAACTGGATGAAAAGAGTAACAAGGAAAAGAGGTGCCCTAGTAGACCTTATGATTCATTCAAAGAGGGTACCTTTGAGTGAACACTTGAGGAGGTGCAGTCCTCTAAAGGGTCAGATTGATGCTCTAGAAGAGCACGCGTGCCACACTTCAAGTCTCCAAGCAGCTATTTTTCAAGACTTTGTCTAGTATTGACTTGAACTGTTCAACAGAATTGCTGTTGACAACTTCCACTGGAATGCGTTCCAAGTGCCGCAGAGGCTATATGTGAAAAATTTCCCACACAGATCACACTGGTAACGCTTCAGTTCAAGTTTGTAGCCGTGATTTCTTGTTCTGCTCTGGCTAAGCTGGAAAATATCCCTGTAGTCTACAATGTTGAAGCCTCAAAGTATTTTGAACACTTTGATAAGCTGACCACGCAGTCTACGGGTCTCCAGCGAGAACAAGTCTAATTCCCATAATCTATCTTCATAACTCTTGTGTCTGATAGAGGGAATCAGTTTGGTTGCTCTGGCTTGCACACATTCTATCTTGCGATATCCTTTCAAAGCGAAGGATTCCAAAAATTTATGGCATACTCCAGGTATGGTCGGACAAGGGAGTTATACAAACACAGTACTATCTCCTTGTTCTGATATCCAAACTGTCGCTTTATATGACCTAACATCCTTTGGACTTTCTTCTCCACCTCAATACATTGCCTCAAGAACTTGAGATCACTAGTGATAGTTACACCCAAGTCTTTCTCAGTATTGGTGGATTCAAGAGCAGTGCCCTTAAAGATGTACTGAGATTGGGGGTTTCAGTGGCCGGTATGCATCACTTTGCATTTGTTCAAGTTAAAAGGCATTTGCCACGTGTTCGACCACTTCCCAATCTTCTGAAGATCATCTTGAAAGTGGGCAGTATTTCCTTCTTTTGCAACATTCATACCAAGCTTGATATCATTGTCAAATTTAGAAATCTTCGCAACCATGTCACCATACATGTCGTTGATGTAGATGATGAACAATAGTGGTCCCAAGACAGAACCTTGAGGAACACCGCTAGTAACGGGCACTCACTCAGAAGCCTATCCATTCAATACCACCCGTTACCGTCTGCTACTTAGCCAGCTCTCTATCCAGCTTGCTACATTTCCATCTATGTCCACCGCATGCCCTTTCTGGATGATGCGGCAGTGTGGTACCTTATCGAAGGCTTTTTGAAAGTCTAAGCAGATAACATCCACTGCCTTATCCTGATCATGCTCAATGATGTTAGGTCCACCAGATGGTCTACAAGTGTTTGAAAACATCCCCAAGGATCACTTCCAGGATGTGGCGACTCCATGCAAACCAGAGGAGATTCTTTCCCAGACCCTTCCGAATCTTGATAGAGGTTCCTTCATTGGGACCAGTGTTTGAAGCAGTAGTGTCCAACATGATTCCTTGAATGCACACCACCAGTCCAGTCTCTGCCATGTGATGCCCAGTCCCTTGGGGGATCTTGGCTGCTTCAAAGAGATACTCCTTGTCCCAACCTGTGACATGAATGGCGAACCTCTCAACATGTTCATATCCCTCAGCAATGTCAGGCAGCTGCTTGGCATCCCAGTGAAGTAGCATGAGGCATCTCCCTGGGAGTTTGATCTTCTCTGCAGTGGCCACTTCCTTTCGGTTTTTTATCCTATGTCCACGGATGGAGCTCATAGAGAGCATGATATTGTAGATGTTCTGACCAGTTGCCTTGGTCATGGCTCCTACCACTGCCATCACAGCCGGATCTGAGACCTTGAAGAGGTCCAGTTTGGTGGTCAATTCCTTTGAAAGGATCCTGGCAGACTTCTTTCCAGCTCTTCTCTTAAGAGAACTTACTCACTTGAACTCAGCATCGTTTCCATCCATTTCCCTGTGAGAGGACGAAGATGATGAGGCCACCTGGGTTGAATGTACAACACTTAAGGCAATCTTTTTCTCCATCTCTGCAGCCTGTTTCCACTTTTTCTCATGGAGCCTCGCTGACAGTGTCCAGTATGGTCATGGAGGAAGTCGATCGATCCTCTCTGGCTGATGAGGAAGGCCCTGTCCTCTTCATTCGTGATCTTCTCAAGGTCATCTCTGTGCGCCACATTGAACAAGTCATTAAGGTCCCCTTGAAAGATCTCCTTATTCATCCTTGCCATTTCCGAAGCTCTATTCTTGTGCTTCTGAAGACCCTTGTAGGCCTCCACTAGCTTGAGCAGCTTTGCCTTGCTGTTACAGTGTGGAGGTAGGGAGACCTCTTGGGGACCTTTATATCTTATCTGATTAAGTTCAAAATTTATGTGCACTTATACGACCCCAAGTGGAACAAGAAGAACATGTAGCCTGAAGTCTCCCATAACTTTTATATTTTCAAAATTTGAACTTGAACAACCCTAGTATGAGTAGATATGGCTAGAACATAGTGTTGCAAAATGGATAAAATACAAAAAAGAAGAAACTTATGAAGGGATCATGGGAATGGGTCCCAAAATAAGAATAAGGGCAGAATGTGAAGATGGTGACCACTCCAGCAGAAAGACTGTGGAGTAATGGGCTGTGTGAGAAAACATTAACGAATGTTATATGCTTGGATGGGCAGCATGTGCAATAAATTATCTGTACAATATTTTTTTTTCATTTAGTATTTGGGAAAAAACTTATAAGTAGCAAATTTGAAAAGTGATGAAGGAAGGAAAAAAAGAAGGAAAGTATTATGAGGGAAAACTTAAATGCAATGCATAGGAAGAGAAATTTTCATCAGGATAAGGATTACACTCTATAAAATGGAAGATGCAAGGATTAATGATTAAGTTTATTATAAGAGAAAATAAATTGGAGGCCCTACAAAAAAGTATCGTTAAAGGTAAAAAAGAAATAGTCAAGCGTGAAGATGTAGAGAAGTTGTACATCACAAAAATTGAAAGATACTTACAGATCAAAAGAATATAAAAATGGATGTAACAATCATAGAAAAATGTACACGAGAAGAATGAGTAATCGTGAGTAGAATAGTGAAGATGACAAAGATGCTCTAAGTGAAGTAGTAAAAGAGGAAATAACTAAAGAAATGAGAGGAAGAGGTTATTGAAGAGCGGACTGAAGTGTATCCAAGTTAAATAAAGGGGAGAGAGAAAGCTAGGCATAAGGAAACGGGTGAAGAAGAGTCAAGATTTTGAGTTTAACAGGTAAGAAGAGCAGTAAAATTGTTGGAGAGACCTAGAGTGTACAGATATTACAAACAGGAAGGAGGGATTGGATTAACTTAAAAAGACCAAAGTACTTTTGCTTTGGAAGAGATTACTGAAGCAAAGAAAAGAAAAACAAAGTTGGTAGAAGAATGATGTATTTGAAGAGGTAGACAATAAAGGACAGAAGGCTATATGGATGAAATCAGATTATGCTAAAAAAAAAAAATCAAAGGCAAGAGGATTTGTAACGCAAGATTAGTAGCTAGGAGTTTTGAAGAAAGATCAATGGGAGGAGCATAGGTGGGTGTTATCGCGATAACGATATTGGGGTATCAGTTATCTGATATTTTTTTCACTGTGTTATCGATTCATGGGTAGTGCCAATACTTTTGGTTCCAAACTAGCGATAATCGATCATTTCAGTTTTTGGTTCCAGTTTAGCACAGGGGTGAACCATGCGTGCCTTGGAGGCAGAAATAGGTAGGTCCAAGCTGGGAACCGAACATATACTGAACGGAGTGCGTGGCGGCCGGTCTTGATGTCTTCTCAAAACATTCGCTCAGATTCAGTGTCTCACCAGCTGTCCGTCAAGAGGTCACGAGGTGTTGCTCCTGCACACTACCAGTTTTACATGTTCTTTGATGATTTTTTCCCTATGTTCCTGTGCTTCTTCCATTCTAATTTTTTTGTGCATATGTATATGAATGCATGTACTATTCAGTGCTATTCTTTAATATCCGTTTATTAACATTTTGAACACTTATGAAGTTATGCCCCTATTCTAAACTGATCATATTTTTATTGTAATTTAGTAGTGCAGTGCTTTGCTATTTTACAGTATTGAATTAGTGATGGCATTGCAAGAGACTGTGCTCGCATCAAGCCAAAGAGACTCAGCAGAGTCTATTGACTATTGACACTGAGGTGAAGGTGAACAAGGGTACCAAGGCAAAACAAGTTGATGAAGCTTGCAAGGGCAACATTGGGACTGGCGGCTGCAGCAGGAACCGGTCCGGTCAGTCAGACAACGGCGGGTCAGCCAGCAAGAAGCAGCAGCAGATGTCCATCTCCGAGACCTTTGGCATCATGGCCCAGGGCAGTGGTGTTGTCCTGCAGTCCACTGGCGACTAGACAATTGTCAGGTTTGTGGTGGACAACATGCTGCCGCTGCAGATTGTGGACAGTCAAGAGCTTCAGGGACATGGTCCATACCCTCAACCCTAAGAAAGAGGTAACCTCCAGGAGGATGCTGGGGAGGAGGATCCTCAAAACCTATGAGGAGATGAAGGAGAGCCTCACCAGGTAAGAAACTAAGAAACCATATTCAAATACTCTTACTATTGTATTATAAAATAACGCTATATAGTATATATAGTCAATAATCAATATTGTATTATAATTTTGGATTTATCGCCAGTTATTGATTATCACCAATAAGGTTATCGATTTATCGGTTATTGTGATACATTTTTTCGTTATAGCACCCACCACTGGGGAGGAGGATGTACCAACATGTAATGTAGACACTTTAATGAGTTATGGGACAAAGGTTGAGAGTGTCAAATATTAGATATAAAAATACCCTACCACTAAGGGAAAAATTAAAGTGAGTAATCTTTACAAGACTACTAAATGAAACCATAAGAATACTGGAAGTTAAAGAAAACTAGAGTTAGGATGCTGCAAAAGGCATGGTATACAAAAGTAGTGAAGGTAGTTTGATAATTGGGAGAAAAGTATAAATTGGAATCAAACTTATTTGAGGGAGGAATGAAACCAAATTTGCGCTAACATGTGGATGATTTCTGCTATGGAGGAGATAAATTCATTCAAAAAGGTGATCTTGGATCTAAAAAAAGCTACAATTGGGAGAATAACAGTTTAAATATATTGGAGTAAATGTCAAACAAGGTAAATCAAAAATATATAATGACCTGAAAAAAATATGTGGAGAATATTACAGGAGCGTACCTAAACAGGACAGGAATTAACATTATATAGCTCAGTTTGGCGAGAGTTAAACTCGGCTTTTCAACATACTGTGCTTGAAAGAGCTTATGATATTAGCAAATTTAATAGAACCTTTAACACATCAACCTCTATTGCTCACAAAAGGAGTGAACTATTGTAGCAATCATTGTGATCATCACCCTTTAAACCATAGCACTTAAGTCAGATATTTCAAACTACAAAAAGAGTAAATTATGAAAACTGTGTACTATATATGACTAATTTTATAGGCAATGTCTAAAAAAGCGGACAACACGAGATAACTAATAAAAGTAAGAAAAATAGAGATCAGGAAAGGAAATTGTTCTTGGAAAAATGGATGAGCTGACAGCCTCTACCAGAAAGTGCAATGTTTTAATCACAAAAATGGCAAAACTTCTCTTTTAGCACCAACCAAATGCGGTGGCCTGGGTTTAGACCACAATTTGATATTATCTCTCTAGATTTTAATGAATTATCAGGATGTATTAATTCATAGTACAATAGATATACTGGTACATATAAAAATAAGTAAAATTTTAAAAGTAATATAATGGGAACAATTTAAATACTTACTTCTTCATTATGCGTGAGTTACTTTAGAAGAATTTTACTATAATGCTGTCTTGGAAAATAAACTTAAAAATTCAAGATTAATTTAAATGTTTCTGTCCATAGAACTACATCAATGTTATATTTTCTATTAGCTAAAATACTAAAAAAAAAATGGATGGAATGAGCCTGAATTTATTAGACCAAGAGGTAAGGCTCTGTTTTTTAAAGTCTAGCCACCCTGGAGGGCAAGAGAAATAGAGTGGTCAGTCTTTCAAAGTAGATATGACACAACCATCGAACCTGGATGCAATCCACGTTAGATTAAGTTGAAATTGAACCTCCACTTCCTTCTTGTGGCATGGAGCGCTAACACAGGGAGACAGGGGGGTATAAAATTCCCACAGCATGTAACAGCCTCTTGCCACTCTACCCTGGTCCGTCAGGATATCTGGTGCAGACCCACTTAATTATGGTAATATTGCCAGGGCCTAAAACACTGGCTGTAGGATAAAAAGTCTTTACTCCCTTAATCTCCCAAGGGCTCAGAGGGAGGAGAGATGTCATTTGCTCCTGGTGCTACAACCTTATTACCACAAAATAAAATTGACTGGTTATTTAGTATGAATTTTCACCTTCAATTCGTGGGATAACTTTTTGTTTATATATATTTTTGCACCACAAATTTAATGTCAGATGCATATTTCCGTGGGTTAGTGTTGTGGTATCTAATTTACAGGTTGATACAGCAAATTGCAGCTACTGGTGAAAGGTTGACTCCAACTCAAATCAGGCTCCTATTTGTTGACTAACCATACTTGACATAGGTACCATATTTTTAAAGGGTTCCACCCCCCCTAAAAATATAATGTGAAATACTAATGAGGTGTATCTGGCAGAAATTTTGTTAGAAGAAATCTGTAAAGAAAGGCTGAAAATAGAGGAAGTGAAAATGCATGGAAGATCCTGCAGACATTGAGGCATGCAAGCACACAATCTTCTGGATGTCAGCCATAGCAAGGATGCACATGATATCCTCTTGTCAGTGTGTAAAAGGATATATGTGTGTGTATATATATATATATATATATATATATATATATATATATATATATATATATATATATATATAATAGTTTAGTCAAATGGAAAAACTGCTTACGATTTTAAAAAAGTTAAGCCTCATTAGGTGAGACTAGTCAATGAATTGAGTCTCAATTTGGGTCGTCTTCAGGGTGACTGCCATACACTGTAGATACCCATGGTTCAGAGTCCACACTAATCAGTAGGTCCCTGCTGAGAAATAAAGGCATCTTAATTGAATGCAAATCAGTGGTAAAATCCATACCATTAAATATGTTAAAATTTTACACACTCTTCTGCCAGTGAGGGTGCAGTCACCCCAAATGACAAAAATATTATCTTTAAGCAAAGCTAAATATAAACCTAATATAAAAATGAATGAATAAATAGATACAAGAAAGACAGAGGTAGTAGTGTAAATGGATAGATAAGGAAAAGAAAGATGGGGTGGATTAAATACCAAGAAAGGTGGCAAGAATGAGGGCATGTTAAAAACTACTCCAATCCGAGTAAGGGAGAGGGGTGAACCAGCTCTGACCAAGAACATAAACAAGTTGGGGGAAAAGGGACAAAATGGAGAGGAACAAAGCCCAGGTTGTCTCAATCTAGTTCAAGATTGCTGGGGCACTGGGACCAGGAGTGTGTGCCACTCATCTAGGTAACAGGCGTAAGAGTATACACAAGGAACCTCCTTGTGGGGGCATTTGCGAGGATAATAGAGGACCTAAAAGATGAAATTGTTTAGGTCATCATTAATCTCTCTCTTGAATCTGTAGTCATTTTGCAAGGAGAGAAACTAAAAGAGCAAAGAGCTTAGGTAGTCTTCAAGTGAGCTTATGAATAAAAGGAACAATATAGGTATGTATTCCCCGAATTACATTTACACATATCCACATGTAATAGCATTCTGTTGAGTGGTGAATGAGATTATGTGGAAGCCAACCTCCTCATTTTTCTGGGCAAATTTGCCATTTGGCTTTTACCACATCTTTTTACTCCTTTTCTTCCTTTGCCAGGTATGAATGAGAGGTGATTGAGAGTATTGGGGAATCTTCCCCCTATGGTATACATCTTCCTGTGGTTCAGATTCCACATTAATCAGTAGGTCTCAAGGGAAATAAAGGAATCTTAAATGAGTGTGGCTATGACCCTCATCCTAGGCCAGCACTCTACTGACCCAACAGGTTCTCACAGCGATCACACACTGCATATATTAAGATTTTGCCAGGCATGTTGTGAATAAGTAGTGAACTGTGCTTAGTTCCTGGGTGACAGGGGGAGCAGACATCTGTATCAGACAGGCGGCTTAAATATTTAATTATAAAGTTTTAGGTAGTTACCACACTAGAGCATTGCCAGGGTGACCCATTTGCAATGTGGGAGGGATCTTTCCTCTCATTTGATGTCCGGTGGAATGGCATTGATATGCTAGTTTGATCCCAGAGATTTTATGCCTTGCTGTGTGATGTGTTTATGGATAGTTTTAGGGGTGATAGGGACTTAGTTTCAGGGTAGAGGGATATCTTGGAGTCACTCAGTATGGTCCTTGCTTGGGGTTCTTATACTATGGAGAAATTGAAGCCATAGAAAGTTAAGGTTGTGTTTTAGTGGTATGATCTTTGTTTCATGGTGTGGAGGAGTGGGAGATTTGGTGCTCAGGTTCTCAAGGCATATGCATGTATTTACCTTTTATCATACTTTTGAAAGTAAAGAAACCTGTTTTGTAATCTGGAAAAAAAAATCCCCAAATTTCAATTATCTAATTTAATTCTTTAATCAAAGAACAAGAACAATTTTCACACCCCTTTAATAAACCAATCTGGTAAAATTTAAACAAAAAAACTCCTTTTTTAATAGATTTCAACTTTTGATTCTACTCTTAACTCAAAAAGGGGCAATACATAAACAGACCTAGTTTAACTATTCCCGCATGAAAAATGCACCTGACAGTGAATGCTGTAAGAAAGGTAAAGTACTCAAATGAAAGAACATTTTGAATAAATTTATCTGAAATTTGTTAAATTTCTGGTTTAGCTAATCAAGACTTTTTCTAGGGGAGTCATGTTCTAACACCAGGAGTTTGGAGGGTCATTTCCAATTCTGAATATCAAGTGGGTATGAGGCTGGATGATAATATAGTTCAATATATGGCAAAAACCACAAAGGTTTATGTCAATCAAAGAGCATCTGGATGAAGAACCCATCTTTCTCTATAAAATGCAGCCACAAAATTGTGTCCATCAAAAGTTAAAAGATGGACTTACAATCTATCATTATGACAATATTTACATTTGTCTCCAACATAAAAGTTGAATCTTCCCTCCCCCTACACTCCCCTTGAACTCATTTAAATTTGAACTAACTACAACCTCCTGTGGTAATTTATTTCACATGTCTATCAGTCTATTGGTGGAAAACTATTTTTATAACTCCAACAAATATTTGTTTTTAATTTTCAGAGGGTGACCCCATTGTATTGGATGTCCAGACAAGCCTGAACTTTGTTCAATTAAACATTTAAAAAGCTTCTATAGTGATAACAGTGGTAAATAAACATGAGTTAAATATATATAATTTTTTTATTTTTCTTTAGCAATCATTAATAGGTTAACCATTTTGTCAATAACAATTAATATGAAATAATGCAAAAAAAAGTCATAATGCGCATTTGCAACGTTGCTTCACAACCTCGGGCAGAAGGGGTTAAAGGGCTTATATTGGAGTTAAATACTAGTAAGTCATCTGGCCCAGACAACATTGATTCTAGGTTATTCAAAGAAGGTGTAGATAGTAGTGCAGTAGCTCTTGAGAAGATATATACTAAATCACTAGAGTTTGAAGAAATATCTAATGATTGGAAATTAGCGAATGTAGTGCCAATTTTTAAAAAGGAAAATAAAGAGGACCCAAATAACTTTAGACCAGTAAGCTTAACTTCTATATTTTGTAAATTCTTGAGAAGATAATTTCTGGCCATCTAGATAGTAGGTTAATAAATGATGCTCAGCATGGGTTTAGAAAAGGTAGATCGTGATTAACAAATTTACTGGATTTTATGGATTATGTAACTAAACAATTAGATAAAGGAGAGAATGTTGATATAATTTACTTAGATTTTAGCAAAGCTTTTGATAATGTTCCACATAGGAGACTAGTTCACAAATTAAAAATGTATGGGATATGTGGGAAAGTTTTGAATTGGATAATTGAATGGCTGAAAGACAGGAAACAGTTTTTCTGAATGGGGTGAGGTCACAGTGGAGGGACGTTATTAGTGGTGTACCTCAGGGATCTATTCTAGGCCCTTTATTATTCATAGTTTATATAAATGATCTTGGGGGGGCTGTAAATAGCAAAGTGTTAATTTTTGCTGGACACAAAATTGGCAGCTGTAGTCAAAGAAGTTGAGGGTAGCTTTAAAGTGCAGAGTGACTTAAATAAGTTATTTGCTTGGGCTCAGAAATGGCAGATGACTTTTAACCTTAAAAATGCAAAGTTCTTAACATGGGAAGGGATAATAGGAAATTTAGCTATGAAATAGATGGGCATTGACTGAATCCAGCTGAGGATGAGAAGGACTTAGGCATAGTAGTAGATAGGTCACTGAATTTTTCAAAACAGTGTATTGAGACAAAAAAAAGAGAAACTGAAAATACGGTGCTAGGATACATTAAGAGGAATGTTAGCTGATACAATCCTATGGATGCATTTTGTGGGTGGGTTTTGACAGATGCAGATGACCTTTGATATGCCCTTGTGGCTTTTGTCATCCATGAAATTATGTTGTTATGTTATTGCAGATGCATGAGCTGACGCAATCCTATGGATGCATTTTGACAGATGCTGATGACCTTTGATAGGCCCTTGTAACTTTTGTCATCTATGAAATTATGTTATGTTAACAAACCATTACTTTCAGTATACTCAAGTACAAGTTAGAAAATATTTTTTCACTAACAGAGTGGTGGATTATTGGAATAGTTTGCCACCTGAGACTGTAGACAGCCCAAACTTGAATGTTTTCAAGCGCAGATTGGATGATTATATGGGGATGGAGGGTTAATTTCTTACTTTCGGTATTTGGATATGTTTCTTGACTCATTCCTGTGGATGGAGTTTCTTTTTATTGTATATTTTGGGGGACTTTGATTTTGTTTTTGACAGACTCCTATGGAGGCTTTAAATTATATATTGTAGATGCATGGTTGGACATTCCTATGGATTGTTAAATTGTATATTGTAGATGCATGATCTGACAAAATCCTATGGATGCTTTATGTGGGTGGATTTGATGGATACGGATGACCTTTGATAGGCCCTTGTGGCTTTTGTCATCCGTGAAATTATGTTATGTTATGTTTTCAAGCGCAGGTTGGATGATTATATGGAGATGGAGGGTTAACTTCTTACTTTTTGGTATAGGGGTATGTTTCTTGGCTCATTCCTGTGGATGCAGTTTCTTTTTATTGTATATCTTGGGAGACTTTGATTTTGTTTTTGACAGACTCCCATGGATTGTTTAAATTGTATATTGTAGATGTATGATCTGACAAAATCCTATGGCTGCATTATGTGGGTGGGATTTGATGGATACGGATGACTTTTGATAGGCCCTTGTGGCTTTTGTCATCCGTGAAATTATGTTATGTTATATGATTGTCTCCAATGATTGGCGGCTCGAATGATAGGACATAAACTATTTCGTCGGTGTTTCAATATGTTTCACATTTTTGGAGTAAATTTAAGGGGACGGCTCATGCAGGGATAAATACAATGGGGGGACCACCCTACAATGATCCTGAGTTTTAATCAATTGGGGAGTCTGGGGGTCACAGCCACCGAGTATAACATTTTTTATTTGGTTAGTTTTGGGCATTTTTATAAATAAAAGGGTGCTGGGTATATTTCAAATATGACTCCAACGCACATGAATATTCAGGCAGGGTTGAATGAAATATAAACAAACAAAAATCCACTTTTTCGGCCGAGCTGCCAATCTATATATTTACCCAATGATTTACAACATACAGATGTTAAGGAGACGGGTCTGTACTTGAGAGGATCAGCTCTTGAACCTTTTTTAAAAATAGGTAGATAGGAATGACTGCCAGCCTTCCACTGCATATTATGCTATCCATTAGGGACCCTCTGCAGGTACCCCTAATCAAGATCAAGACTGAATTGGGTTCGATGACATGCTGGAGTAACTTGTAACATCCCTGATAGTAAGAATTCTGTAATATGGTTAAGGAAATTTCAAAGGCCACCACCTGTGAATTGGGTTCAGTGACGTGCTGCAGTAACTTGTAACAGTAAACAAACCCCTATTATAATTCGCAAAACGATTAAAGGCGCTGACATGATGGAGTTAAAGCATTCACCTCTGTAAACGTCAGAACATTATAAAAATTAGGATTATATACTGGGGGGGGCTGTGCCCCCTGACCCCCCACAATTTAATGAAACTCAGGATCATCGTAGTGCGGTCCACGCATCGTGTTTACCCCCTCCCCCCGCCGTCCCCTATAAATGTACTCCAAAACGTGAAACATTTTGGAACACGGACGAAATAGTACATCTTATCGGCCGGGCCGCTCGTCTACATGTTTACCCTTGTAACATCCCTGATGGTAAGATTCTGAAATATGGTTAAAGAAATTTCAAAGGCCACCACCTGTGAAATGGACTCTGTCTTGACGGAAAAGTTAACCTTCACTTCTAATAATAATTCTTGGTTGAAGAGTACATTTCAAGTCAATTATAAATATACCTTTTAAACAGTTCCTATAAAGTTTGAGTAGAACTCCAACTTTCACATTAAGTGTTCCCTACACTTAACCACCCCTACTAGTAAAAAAAAGAGAGATTTGTATAGCCGTTGAAGAGAAAAAAAAACCCGCGCTAAATTGATCGCCCACACAAAGATAATTATTTAGTGATGAGTTAAACTAATTTAATTTATTCTATTATGGCCTAGTTCTAAAGGGGACTGGATGCCCCTTTAAGTTAGAACGATCTTTCAATTAATTTTTTTTATTATTATTTCCTCTTCTATAGCTAGTATGAAACCGAGGCAAAAAGCACTGCGGGAATATTTTTATTCGAAATAGTTTCGATTATTTTCGTCTCATTTTTAAACTCTACCACGAGTTATCAAATTGAGTACGTAGCTTTTATATAGGGAAAAGCAAGCCATTCAAAAATTAAAATTACATATAAGTACCCGGTACATTTATAATTCTTGGAGAGAGCAGTTCGCGATCAGATAAACTACGTCACACCGGTGTGTGAAGATATTAATTAGGCTGCTTAAAGAGGGAATAAAATTAAAGCTACGTCAGAATAGCTTAAAGATAGGAAGTTTGAATATTACTGTACGCCTCAACAAACTAAAATGTAAACGCAGAAAAGTATTTGGCGGGATTGAATCGGATGGGGGGGGGGGCAACATTGTAGTGATTTTTGTATCATTTTGAATATAACAATAGCATAATTCTTTTTAACGTTAAATTTTAATGAAAAGTACTAGCAGCAAGATAAGTGTATACATTTAAACTTAATCTCATAGGCACGGAGTTAAGGTTTCTTACGGACTTCCCGCGAAGATATCTTTTTTATGATTGAGCCGAGAAGGGAGTTTACTGCCACGGATCTTGTCCGAGGAGACCACGGTCAACGCCGGCCTAAACCTAGGTGATCACGTGATCGTAAGCTAAGTGATAGACGTGGGAGGGAAGAAATTTAAGAACTGATCCAGCGTGCAGATGCTACCCGCATCTCTCCATTAATGAGAATGTAGATAAAGTAGTCTATGAAAAGGGGGCGGTTAAAAAAACGAAAGTACTGTAGGGAAAGATGCGAATAGGCTACCTGCGTCGCCAAAACACCGTTGGCGAGCGGCTTATCGAGTGTGCCATCCTGAGTTTAAAAGACTCACCCAATACAAGTTTTTAACCCGGCCGCTTGTACTTCGCGGCACGCTGCAGACACTATATTTCTTCTGACAGAATTCGTCATCTCGATAGGAAAGTTATTGCGATTCGCAAGTTTCCTTAATCTTCCTCGCTTAAGCAACCTTGTTGTTTCACCGAGATAGTTCATTTTCTAGCACATATTAATTCATATATGTTCTCAGGTCATTCAATCAGTGAAAACTCTCCTTTTATAAGAGTAAGTGTTATATTTTACACTTATTTATTTATATTTTTGCCTTTATATGTTGCACTTATTCATTTATATTTGTTCATATGTATTTATGTTACTAATATTTTGTTTTGTTTCTTTTCTAGGTTTATTATGAATATAGTTGATTAAACCCTATAAAAGGGATAGTTTAAATATACCTTACTACTCATTACAATTTAATCAACTATTATGGATAAAGTCATGCAACTTGAGAAGTCTGATGTACCTACTTCGGATCCTCACGCTGAAAAAATATGGAAGCTTTGGTATAGAAATTCCCGCTACTTACTTTCTACAATATCTGATCATTCTTCAGACAAGTTAGATTTGCTCCACCCGTACATTGGTTCTCATGTCACAGATGTAATAGAGGGCTATGATGATTATTCGAAGGCTATGGAATTATTGCAAACTGCCTATATTAAGGCTCCAGGGAAATTCATGCCAGACATTTGCTTTCTACTCGAATTCAACTTCCAGAAGAATCGATTGGCTAGTACCTTGAACTTCTCAATTGTCTTTCTCTGGATTGCAACTTTCAGGATTTACTGCTGCAGTCGACAGTGATGAGAGTATCAGGGATTCCTTCATACGAGGGCTAAAATTTTCGAATATTCGTGCATGGCTCCTTGAGATTCAAAAGCTTATATAAACCGTTGCTGCTCAATAAGCTCGAGCATTTGAGAAAGCATTACTGAAATCTGAATCATACTTAGTTACTCCTGGTCATGTACCTGCTAGTGTGGCGGCTGTTCCTGGTACATCTATGAACTCTAGTTAAGAATAAGAATGTGAGAAAATTGACCTTCCACTTACAGCATCTGTTTAAAAAAAATATTTCATAAATGAAGTAAACATGCTACGATTTTGGTGGTCGTCGCCATCCTGAGGATGACAGAACACTTTGTCCAACTCGCGATGTAATTTGTCGTAAATGTGGGAAGCTTGGGCATTTCATAAAAGTTTGTAACTCAAAATCCAAACGTCCTGTTTAACTATCTTCTGCCACGCTTGCTTCCACCTGCGATACCAGCGGCTTGCTGTTGCCTACTGTTCGTGTTCATGTGAACGGAGATCCTCAGTTACTTCAAGCTGTTTTCTTCTTTCCATTCTGCGTGTACCTGTAATTAGGTACGCGCATTTGTTCTGCACCACTTGTAGTCTCCTTATCTGTGTCTTTGGAATACACGAGAGGGCGGAAGCGGGGTATAGCAACGTCGATCTTACTAGTGCAGTATAGATCTTCTTTTTCTTGCTTTGGCGAAGATTTCTGAACCTATATAGAGTCTTGACTGCAGCAGTGGCCTTGGTGATTCGTTTTTGGACGTGCTTTGTGTACTCGGTTGAGGTAATCTTCATGCCGAGTACATTGCATTCATTGGTGTAGGGATATCGTCTATTCCCCACCTTGACGTCATCAAGTAGTCTCCTGCCTATGGGGACTACTTTGAACTTTTCCTGGTTGGTGCGGATTTTCCAACGGGCCTTGTAGGTGTTAAGGTTTTAAATTTGTGCTGCTGTCATTCGAGCTTGCCAAGGCGCATTCCTCCATGGACAAGTGATTATATGGGTGAAATCATCGTCGAATTGTATGTTGAGGCAAGTGGGGCTTACAGGGGCTGGCACATCCGCGGTGTAAATCAAGTAGAGAGTTGGAGACAGGCACCCCCTCCCCTGCGGGAGGCCCGCATTGAGCGGAAACATTGGCCCGTCCGTGCACCTTGAACTGATGTACGCCGCTCTCTCCATGACATAGTCACAAAGAGTTCTTTCTAAGTTTTCACTTAATCCCAGTCGTAAGATCTTGTACTGCATTTCCCGTTGCTACACCTTATAAAACGCCTTTGATACATCCCGACAAACAATGTCCACGTAACTCTTTTCCCGTTTTGCATGGGCTAGCTTTTCCGTGATGACGTTAATCGCCATCTCCGTACTTCGCTTACTCTTAAACCCGAATTGGTGTGGATTATAGAGCGAGTTTTCATCCAGGTGAGACACCAGTCTTTTGTTGAGGATCTTCTCGAAGAGCTTCCCGCTAAATTCCAGGAGGGAAATTGGCCGGTAGCTCACCTTCAACCTTGGGTTATTTCCGTGTTTAGGCAAGAAAATCAACTTGTTCGTTTTATAAGCGTTCGGAAAGTATCCCGTATTGAGACAGGCATTATATTTTCTTCTCATTCCTTCGATGACACATGCTGGTGCCTTTTCAAAGTTAAGCTTTGTAATCCCCGATTGTCCTGGGGCTTTTTGTTAGAATGAGCGAAGCGCGCCGAATAGTTCTTCTGTAATCTCGGCGTCTCCGTCGCGCTGTCTATCCACCTGGTGGTGAGGGTGCATCTTGTGTATTTCTTCGTTTAGCTCGTCGATGATGTTGCTTTCAATTTCTTAGGTCATAGTTTTCGTTCTCTTATTCAGTTATACTGAAGATCTTTTCCCAATAACTTCGGAATATCTCTTCAAATTTTCTTCCTCTACTTCGATGTATCCGTTTTCTTTCTGTAGCTCAATCTTATGCTTCTTTCCAGTCGATCCTTTAAGAATTCGGATCTTCTTCCAAAATTCTTTGGGAGTTGTTTCGTGATCAAGGCTATAGATAGCGTCCTCCCATCTTCTGTTCTGCTGTTCGAGGATCAACTGGTTCAATTCTTCTTTGATTTCTTTACTTCTCTACATCGAGTGAACCGATGCATTCACGATGTTGTGTTCATACATTATTTTCAGTTCACGGTACAGTTTCTTCATATATTCGGTCCACTCGTAGGTCGAGATGGTCCTATATGCGGAATTAG